>JAUKNK010001128.1:0-94265 GCA_030765055.1 Mantis religiosa | reverse complement strand
AGTATAGGCCAGACGATTTTTTTTATCCAGATTTATTGAACCATATTTTACACAGTAGTATATTAGGGTTAGAGTTGATACATAAAAATATACAATTTTAACAAAAATATTTTAAATACTAGAAGGAAGAAGTGAAGTTTCACTCTGATGCATATTAATTTAAACTATGTCATGCGTTTAAATACTGAGTTTATAAACATCATGAAGTACTTATACTGTTGTGACTTCATTAGCAAAGATGTGAGCGGAGCAGAAAATTCAGTTCCTAGAGAGTCTAGCTTGAATATTAATTCTTGTCTTTCTCTCCAGAAAATGGGACAACAGAAAAGGAGATGAACCACAGTTTGAATTTCTTCACCACACATACACTCGGGGTTGGATGTTAAGTGAAAGCGTGATAAGGATTCGCCAAATTTAATATGTCCACTTAAAAATTGTGTCAAAACATACTTTGGTACAAGAGTTTCGCATTTTCCTCTGTCATATACATTAGGGAAAAATAATGATTTTGTTAAACTCCCATTTGGAGTTGTTAGCCATTGTTGGTTCCATTCTTCAAGAATATGTTGATGTATTATTCTCCTTACAGTAGAAATAGGACATAAAGAGTATGTCACAGGAAGATTGGATTCTGCAGCCTTCTTAGCCAAGCAATCAGCTCTCTCTATACCAAAAATTCCACTGTGTCCTTTAAGCCATCACATACAAATATATCCTGGATGGTTTTGAAGCAGAGTTCTGATTTCATGTGCTAATGAATTTAAATTGTATTTATCACTAATTGCGAGTAGAGCTGATTGTGAATCACTAAGAATACGGGCACTGTTTCCATTAACAGTACACCATTTTATAGGTTCTTTAATTGCTAAGAGCTCCGACTGGAATACAGAACACTCAGGTAACAATTTAAACATGGAATGAGCTAGTTCCGTTTGATTTTCGTAAACAACAAAAGCACATTCTACTGCAGATGTATTATCTTGAAATTGGTAACGCGAACCGTCTGTATATATGTAATTATCATGGAAATTAAATATTTCCTTTAAAGAGGTTACAAAACTTGATGGGTGGCCTGCTGTGGTAGGATGCTCCGGGATTTGTAGTTTTAAGTGAGACAGATAAGACGCACATTCACGTTCATGTCTTAAATTCATAATAGTTGCTGTTGATAAACCAGTGAGAGCCAAATGTGTAAATGTGTAGTGTTTAACGCCCGCTTTTACTACATACGGCACTGCAGGCGGTGATACTGATGATACATGAGATGAAGATGGAGCACCGGTGGAATGAAATGGCGGGGGAAACCCGAGGTCCCGGAGAAAACCCGCTCCAGCGCCGTGTTGTCCACCACAAATCTCACTTTGCGGTCAAGCGGTCTAACCACTGAGTCACGGCGCGGCCAGTGAGAGCCAAAGGTTCGATGATAGCTATAATCTGAGCTGCATCAGTGGAGATTGTACGGTATCCTCGAATTATGCGAAGGAGGAATCCCCTTTGAATTTGTGCAAGTTTTTTAACTGCCCATTTTTTATTAAGAACATCCTGGAATGCAGATGCACCACACAAAATTAGGGGCACTACAGCACCTTGATATATAATTATCAGATGAATTCATATTATCGAATAGGAAAACATTCCAGATTGGGGAAATAAAATGTAGTTAATGGTCTAAGGTGCATTTGAAATCTCCATACACTAGTAAATGATGAGAAGAAATAGCCACGGGAACGAAATATTCTGAAGGATATATTGTTTGTGGTGTACACAAAAGCAATTCCATCCAACGGCATTATCTCATGCTAAAATGGCTTGACTGAGTTTTTGTGTTGGTGACGTTTGGATAGCACCCAGATTGAAAACTGCAGGATATCCTCTACCTTTGTCCTTATTGACTCTGCCACCGCCATCGCCTTATTCATAATTATGCGGGAACTCGGCAGTTAAATTGAAATCGATTTGAATTTCCATCGACGTTATGCTCTATCGCTTTCACTCCAAGTGTTGAACCTTCATCCACACACTCCAGTCATTGAAATTTTATTGGCTAATTCAAATTAAGGTGTTTCCTTCAGTAACAGTAGCACCGGAATATTTTAGAGGCCATTTCATTGTTATGAATGTTTTATTTCTTTGCATAACTGGCATTCGAATTATTTTTGCTTAGTTACATGGAATTCCTCCGTATTAAACTAAAAGGAAACTGTAACCGTGTTGATTCAAGAAGCACCTGGAGTTATTAATGCACATCGTGTCGAGTTTCATCTGTTTATACCGTCGTTTATTGCTGTTTACGAATAGGCAGTGGTGGAGTTATTACACCTGCCTCTGATTTGAATATGCATCCCTGGGGACATGATCAGGAAATTGAAATGAACATACCAGTTATTGGATATGTGATATCTCGCATCCCTCGTGAATATAAAAAGAATTGTAAGTGATGTTATGCCTCCCCAGGTACCACGTTCGATAACTGATGAGGTCCATGTTATGCAGTGCATTCCTTATATGGGTGGCGTGTATGTCTTTTCCACATAATATCTGTTACACTGTGGGCTTTCCGTTCTACGAGTGGCAGTAGCATGCACTCTAATGATTACTCACCTTTTTATAGAGTGGATCGGGGGAAGATGCCATACTAAGGCTTTAGGGATCAAAAGTTGAGTTTAATTGAGAGTTTAGGTTCAGCACTAAACTGGCCTTCACTGAGGAGCCTTCTCTACAAATGTGCAAGTTTGTGTTACGTTATCATTGTTAATTAAGTGAGTTTTGATTTCTTTAACCAAAAGTTTAGTTTAGGCATCTCACCCCGAACATAGGGGTGAAATGGCAATCATATCAAAAGAAAAATGGAGTACCATTTTTGTGCATTTGTGATACAAATGCCTATTTTATAAAGCATATTTATTAGTATTATAAAGAATAAAATACTAAAGAAAGGTAATAATGGATGTAAGAATAAACAAATGACACGGCTACATGCAAATTAAACCAAAGTTCTTCTGCACAGTTGTTGCACAAGTTTTCTTCTTCTGTACAGGATTCATGCAACCATCTTCTGCAAACGACACACTGAATCCAATCCACCTGTGGTCCAGTTTTATCGTAGTAATTGAGAGCACACTCAACACAATAATAACTGCCATTTTCTGACCTGTTTGGTCCTCTAATCTTTGACCCATTTTGCTGAAGATTTCCCACTTGTTTAATTCACTGTTATCTAATTGTGACCTCTTCTATGCGACTTTGTTCTGTGAGAACTTTAGCATGCTTCTTCTTGCGATTATATATCAGTAAATTTTTCAAATGTGTGACATTCTGAATAATCTGCAGTTGAGGTCCCTCTTTAATTTCTGAGAGAACAGCTTCAGCACATCCTCTCCTGTTTGGTTCACTTTCTTGAATCCTTTCTGCATGATCAGTAGCAACTATTTCGAAATTTGATACACATTCTGGAACCGTTCTTTATCAAACGTCGTTTTAGAGTTCTATATGGAATGCTATATTCTTGGGACGTTTTAAAACAACTCACTCCGCCAGTCCTCACACGTTGCAGAGCCATCTGTAGGCATTATTTAGGCCACTGACATCTATTTGAAGTTCTAACATACACTTGATGCATCTCCTACGAAAATAAAATCCGTATAGGTGAGGAATAAAAGTAGGCATTTCACCCCGAAGAAACAGTGGCATCTCTCCCAGGAATCGGGGTGACATACCACTTTTGATGACTGCCACAATACGGTCGCTGCATAGCAACAGAGGATGGCAAACTATACCAGAACATACCCCCTATGATTAGCATGCGCGAAATTTCGCTCTGCTACTTTATTCATATTCTTGCACATAATTTAAAATAACTGTGCACCATTAACCTGACATCTATTTTTAGACCTTACCTGTATTTGTTGGGTTAAAAGCGAAGAAACACCTAATACAATGAAACACGCATTTGCCTTCACGTCACATTGCCACTAACGAGTGCCGTACAGGTTGAAGTCGCGATCTGTTTTCAGCAATCGGAACTATAAACTTTAGGCATCTCAGCCCCATAGGCATCTCCCCCCGATTCACTCTGTGTTTTGTTGAAGATGGTATCTATATGAATTGAGACATTTCTGGAATCTTCAAATAAAATTTCCATTCGCACACATACTTCTATATAATTTTCATAATTTCTATTCTTATATTGTAATTATTTTTCCTGCCATCTTACTTTAGTTGCAATAAACTTTACGTTTACCTGTCTTGTGAAGAAACACTTAGGGCTGCTTAGCTTTTTATTGTACTAGCGTATACAATGTAATTCACGCACATCACAGAACCTTTGAACACGTTTAGATGCATGAACGACTGCAGTTTTTGCATACTCTCAAGTTGTGCTCGGGAAGCAAGCCACCACTTAAAGTTCAAATTATGTATATTTTCAAGTAGGTACATCTATTTCATTAAGAGACACTTACTGTTAAGAGGCACATTTATTAAATGCGTTTCGCTTGTTCACACTGTCTTAGATTTACCCAGGTTTCAAGCCAAGTTACGTGGTTTGAAGAATGCTTCCGGAGTGTTCGTCATCTGCAACAAGAATTATCTGAATACCTGGTTCTTGTAGGAATACAGAGAAGATTTACTTGTTTGTATACTCTATTTCATTATAAATCTGGTCCGGAAACTTTCAGTTTAGAAGCCGGCCCATTATGTAATTGACTAGGTTATTTCAGCTTGCGTATGTCCCACGCAGCACATACGCAAGCGTATGTGTGCTGCAGGAGTGCGCCTGCAGCACACAATACAGGTCGACGATGGGGCAAGCTGTCGTCACGGTCGAATGAAGTGTTATATAATGACGCTCTACTTTCTACCCACCAGAAGAAGGCAAGAGAGGAATGAATGGGGAGAGAGCTGTGAACTGTTTATTTGCTTTCTTAGCGGATCTGCTTAGTAGGAAATGAGTGTATGAGAGTGCATACGAGTCAATTATATTGCCAGATCTAATGCTTATCGCAGTACCTGCAGTGGTAGGTATTGCATATGGGTGAGCTATGTGACAACGAACCTAACATCCTTGTCATACTTGGAAGACGTGCATAAACACCGTACCGACAGCAAAAGTGAATACGTTACACGTTCCTCTAGCATGCCTTCTTGTGTTGGGTAGGTGTAACTAAATACTAAGTCTTAAAGACAATATTCTTTATTTCTAACTTTGAAGGATATTAGTTTAGGTAGTACGTAGTATTTCTTCCTTAAATTCAGCTCCTTTTGACATAAGACATTCGCGACGCCATCATTTTAGATAAACAGAAGCTGTGATTGTCATGATGGTGTAATCGGACCTCCACAGATTGATGTAATGATGTATTTTATGGGAAACGGCAGAACAACTTGTGCTATAATCCCCGCTTAGTGACACTCTTTCTCTAGGTGGACTCGAGTGATGCTGGGAACGTGTGACTACTTGCACACAATAGAGGGGAGTTGGATAATGTTACATACACTGTAGGTGCTACTATTGTACATTCTTTGATTGGTTACTCCAACTGAAAGTGCTGCAAGTACACAACGTAGAGTAGAAAACCAGGATTAAGCAACCAAAAATGGTGAAAATCTCAGATTTTCTCACCTGTTAAAACTGTATGATTGGGTGACCAGACTGCTTCTTATCAAAATCCTTGCTATTGTGAGATACTCCATATTATGAGATATTAGTCGAGCTCTCTCTGCTGTGATGCACACAATTGACGTATAAAACCGAAATTATTGGGACACCAATGTTATGGAACTTAAAGTATTACTCACCTGCGCTCTGCAGTAACGTTTCATCAAAGTACTTTAGAACAGTGCACTCACCTGAAAACAAAAGAAAACAATCATGAAAATACCTGTCTGTAAAATTATAATCATTACTCTTTGAAACTCCTTTTTAAGAAATAGAAATTAGTCCGAAATATTAGTTGATATAGTGTTCCAGAATCGCTGTGTTCTATCCTTATATATTTATGTATAGTATTACATATTCTGGTTGTTAAAATCACAATGCCCGCTAACAGAATATATCTTAATAAACAAATCAGCTATATATGGTATAGTTACAGTTTGGGTTTATAAGTTAAGAATTAATTGCCTTGTGGCACCTATTTGGATGACTTTGGAGTAATTAACTGGTAGGTCACAACCCAGGAAGGGAACTTTACCCACTAGGAAGGGATACACAGATGCGGCCTTTTAAAGTTTCCATATATAAATATGAAGAATGTCCCAAAATAAGAGCGAAAAAGTTTGGGAAATGGTAGATATCGTTATTTTAAACAATACTTGTTAAGAAAAGTCTTTTGCTGTGATGCTTTGTTTAAGCGCTATGTGAGTTAATGTCAAAGTAAATGTTGAAATGCATCCCATTGTATTTAACAAAAAGAGTGCATCGGTGTGCTATATTCTGCCGTACTCTCGCAAAATCTCCAGCCATTTTTTCTGATTTTGCTAGCGTCGCAGGTTATTCGTGTCGTAAGGTCCTCTCCAGATTTAACAAGTGTTTCTTTCATTCACTGCAGTCTTCCTGTGTCACCACAAAACAAATTAAAGTGGAGTAAATTCAAGGAAGCTTGGTGGCCAGCCAATGGGTCCACCTCTGCCTATCCAGTGATTGCCTATGTCGCCGTAAGAGGATGCCTTCAGCACCAAAGTGAACTGCTCCCCCATTATGTTGAATCCACGTGTTTTGTCTTGTATGAAGGGGAACTGTTTCCATTAAATTAGGCAAAACTTGCTGCAGAAATAATAAGTAATTGTGAGCATTGTGTGACGCCGGAAAATGTGTAGTCCTATTAAAAAAATTTCCATAATAGAGTCTCACGTATTAACACTAAACGTCAGTTGGTGTGACCTCTGAAATGTATCATGGAGACTTTTGAAGGCCCAAATATGTGAATTGCGAAATCATTGTTCACTGTCAGAATTGCTTCATCCCTGAACATGACATGGGATTTGAACAGCATATCGTTTTCAATTTTGTCCAGATATCACTGACAAAATTATTGTCTTCAAGCTTCATTACGTGGATCCTTTCAAGGGGAAAATGGTGCAAAGACATTTCCTTCAGAAGTAATCCCACAGTGCTACGAATTAGGTGAAATTATTCAGTGTGTGTGTGTGTGTGTGTGTGTGTGTGTGTGTGTGTGTGTGTGTGTGTGTGTGTGTGTGTGTGTGTGAGAGAGAGAGAACTCGCTGCAAGGATTGCTCTCAATACACTGCAACACATCTTTCTCGTTCTGAGAGGTATGTACAGAACGTAGCTGTCCCTGATCTTCTGCTCGTCTATCCAAGGAGAAATAGTTGGTGCCTTTCCGCGATTACGGTAGATTATGACACGCCGATGCATTCTTTGTATTAATTCCAATGGGCGTGCGTTCCAACATTTTCTTTGAAGTTTACTCGACTAGTGCTTAAACGAAGCACCGCAGCAAAAAACTATACTTAACAGCCCGGAAGTCTCGGACTAATTTTGGGACATTCTGTATAAGCATATATGGAAGCTCTTCGTCAGATATAACTTAGCGTAGGAGGACGTAAATAAATATATATTATGAGGATCAGACAGGCATTAAGGTTTGCCTTATCCTCGCAAAATTAGATTTATCTGGCTTTCTCTCTGTAGCCATATGAAGAGATCTTAGTAAAAGATTCTATGCCAGAATGAGAGGTTCATAGCCGCCTCACGACTTTAAACAGCACGTCACATTCAATAGCTCCCGGTTCTGCAATCCTAAACATCAAGACTCGTAATAATCCATCCCAGAATTCACTGAAATTCAAAGGAAACCACAAAAATCCTTGTTTACGACAGCCGGGTAGTTCACGGTTTGAACCAGGATCTCCCAAATTTGTGTCTGAGGCATATCACCAGATCTTAATAAAGAAAAACAAATGCACGGCAATTCTGGGCACAGTTTAAGGAAATTTAGAGGAATAGATATATACTCTCATGCAAACTCTAAACGAATCGTTGCACTAGTGAGGTTCTTTTGTTCCTCTTCATGCCGAACACTAAATATTGGTCTCTACATAAATAAGATACATGATACCTACAAAATGAACACATGTCACTAAGCAACCTATATATCATGTCTTGCATATGATACTTATTACAGTAGCTTGTTCTAACATTATGTATTTGTTTAACTTTTGCAGAGAAGGTAATAGCTACTATGTGTAACATGCTCTATGTAAAATTAAGAAGGATTTCAACAACTACGAAAAATAAGTAACTGCTACATAATTAGGTCAGAATTTACTTTATAATATTCAAACTATTCCCATGCGCAAGATTATAAAACATATTTGCTGAAAAACGAAGAAGTGGTTACCAAAGTTCTCGAATTTTCCCGTTGCTGAATATCAAGCAACAGAGAACTTACAACAAATTTTATGACATAATTTTGCAGAATCCTTGTTTATTATGTCTTCAGAAATTACGAGGGAGGTTCAATAAGTAGCCGTGATTCAAAATATATGCTGTTGCTAAGGTATGTTTGAGTTATCATCATGTACTGGCATTTATTGTATGTAGTCAAATCAAATTTGGTGCTAATTAATAGGTTAGTTTGGATTTTACAGACATTTCAATAAGCTATACGACTTTTTGCTAAAATGGAAAAGGTAAGTATCGTTCAGCGATTCACTTTTTATCTTTGGATGGGAAAACTTGCGGGGAGATAAAGGCGAAATTGGATAATGATTCTAGAGACCTTTTCGACTTTTGTGACAAGAGTTAGATACTGATATAACGAATTTAAGCTTAACTAATCAAGGTTTTGATGTTGATCAGCTGTGTCAAATTAATAAACGTCGAGCTTTCGGCCACAGAAAACTCCATGGCCTTCTTCAGGATCTGATGAAATCCAGAGGTCCAGAGGTAGTCCTAGTCGGTCGGATCTTCTCCCCATCCGGGTGTCTTTATGCCGCAGTACCTAGCCGCTTTGCGGCTTTACTTGCGAAATGAGCAAAGTGGTTGTATATTCTGCTAGGGTGTTTGTTTGAATTTGGGGGGAAATTTGGAATGGGATGCCCTTGATTAATCTCAAAAGGCAGCTACATTTAGGCGTTTCCCCATTTTGGGAGCACGATTTAAAGTTTTCGCTCCGTTTTGGTTACGGGTTGGCTGAATTCTTCTTACTATATATGATCAAATTGTGGGTGGGGCTTGTGCTACCCTGGTCAATGAGCGGGTGATTATCTGTGATTGGGCCGGTTGGTTTGGCCTATGTTTTCTGTCCGCTATTGTTCTTTATCGGAGGTTGCACTTTGTCCGGAGTGACTAGAGTTGCTGTGTTCACTGTTTGCCAAGGTGTTTTTCCGGAGGTCCGTTCTTTGTCCGGGGTGACTAGGGCTGCTATAATTGTAGGTGTGCTTGATTGCTGTTGTCCAAGCATGGCTTAGCTGTAGTCCACAGTCTCTATTGTAATTCTGTGGATGCAATTTGATTTGGAAGGCTTCCTTGATGATTCTGTACCAATATCTGCCAGTGTGTTCTAATACTTCAGCTAATTTAAGCTCGTTCGAACATCCATTTTTGGCAGGGGGCGTCCAGGAGGCCCTTCAGAAGTGGTTACTGAGGAAGTCATTGAAAACGTGCACGATATGATTCTCGCTGACCGTCAAACGAAAATTCTCGAAGTGTCGTAGGCCATAGGTGTATCGATGGGAATGGCAATCCATATTTTGCACGATAAGTAGGATATGAGAAAGCTGTCGGCCCGATATGTTCCGTGTTTCCTCGCAGTGGACGATAAGCGGGTGCAGCTTTCAAATTCAGTCCATCCATTTCAGCAAGATCCGAAGGACTTTTTAAGTCGAGTTGTCACTGACCATGAAACCTGGATTCATCATTATACTCCGGAAACCAAGCACAAAATGAAAACAATAGGTCCCTTCCGGAGAATCTGCTCCAGAGGAGCCAAAGACGGTCCATCGACCGGAAAAGTGATGGCGACGACTGTTTGGGATGCAAAGTTCACTGAATGTGGATCAGTAAATTGAAACCAAATACCTTGTAGCATCGGACGGCTCTCAGAGATGCGAAGGCTGTCACACTCATTGACTTGTATTAAAAAAATAAAAGATTACTGGAACATATTACAGTGAGCTGCTGACCCAATTCGACAAAGAATTAAAGAAGACACGGCCCCATTGGCGGAAAAGAAAATTCAGATTCACTACGATATTACCCCAGCAAATTCACTCTGAGTTGCCCCCACCAAACTGCATGAATTGCGCCATGAATTGCTGCCACCCCCACATTCTCCTGTTCAAGTTGCAGAAATTCAAAATGTTCTTTATTTGCGTAGAAATACACTTTGTCCCCAGCATAATTATGTAACACACAAATACAATCTTCCAAGGCCGTTGACCACAACAAAGAGTTCACTTCCAAACACACCAGTTTGAATTACAGCTCTCGTTTACAACAACACTCTGTTTACAATTGTCCGATAACTAGCCGTGGCTCATTTTTATACACAACCATTCACGAATTCCAGACTGTTATAGAACGTTCTCTAACACGTCACCAAATAAAATAAAAACCTTCTAGACGGGTAACTTTATCAGTGTCGGCCAGCCTTTTATCTCCGCTTCATATTTATCTGCAGGCTCTTTGTGTACACAAGCTGCGCTATCGTAAATAATAGTATGTATTTCATTTCTAATTCACAAGGTTTTATATTTTCATTGGATTTATTCTTTACTATAGGATTTTTAAAGTGTAGGTTAATTTATTTGATTTCTTGTTTATTTCTCTATCTTTTGTATTCTGCACTATAAGACCGATAATTAATATATCGAACTTTTTATAATATATGCCGTATTATTTGTTTCTCTTTGAATATCATGATTTTAAATTTATTTACTGAAATGTATGAAGTCAATTTGTGAAACTTCACCCTGCACAGATGACACGTCTGAGTTTGCAAATGCTATTTGCCCCTTCTTTTAATTTATCTTCCAGTTAAGGTTGATCGTTACAACTGAACCAAGCTACGATACAACAATGGAAAGGTCTATGCAATATGAAACTAGATTTGGATTATTTCGGAGGGGCCTGGACACAGCAACTAGATTGGCTCTTGTGCATAGTCCACCAAGTGGAGCATCCCCGGAAGGATGAATGATATGAAAGGAATCAGAGGCCGGTCGTCCCAAGGAGCTACGACAGTGCAAAGGGTTGGTTCCCTACGTTTTACTTAGATGGAAAGTTTCCCCGGCAGGCTCAGCTTGCCAAGCTTCGCCGAGAATCCCGCCTACACTTCTATCCTGAAAAACATCACCAGATGATATGAAATGAAATGGAAATGAAATGGAGAGGCAGGAAACTCTGGGGATGTAATGAACGTACACAGCAGTCGCCTGGAGATCCGGGAAAACGTGCGAAAAGCACCCTTGGGTGGGTCAGGTGGGTCAGCCATGTGAATCGAACCATGACCTACCAAATGCGGACTACAGACGAAACCGCCTTTACCATTCCGTTCGAGCTTATCATCATCATCATCATCATCATCATCATCATCATCATCATCATCATCATCATCATCATCATCATCATCATCATTTGTAATTTACGTCCTCCAACGTTAAGTCTTATCGGACGGTGAGTGAATTGGGTGAAATGATGCTCAAATGAGTCCAGGGTCCATGGAGCTTCGAGTTAACCGACATTCGTCTTGAAGGATAATGAAAAACCCCGGAAAAAACATTATCCAGGTAACACCCTGACCGAGATTCGAACTCGGGACCTCTTAAACGAGAGGCAGACATGCTCGAGCTTATGCTGTATGAGTAATAGATGTTTGGGGTTCTCCTACCATTATTTTAGTTTATTTTATAAGTTCATATACACATTCAAAATGTGAAGCACAGGTGAAAAAGTTTGAATAAGGAATCCCATTCAAGCTTTGTTTTTCTTTTCTCTCTTACTTTTCATTATTAGTAATCCATAGCTGGGATAATTATTCACCTATCAATATTATGTTATTCATTTACTCTTTAATTCCGTTTTCTTCTCAACTTCCACGTGTACTTTTAAATTTCGTTGGACATAGGCAGTGCCGGATAGTTGACAAAAGGATTAGTGATATCAATAAATTTGGCTCAGTGGTTAGACCGCTTGACTCTCACCATGGCGGCTGGGTTCGATCCCAGGCGACCGCAAAGTGAGATTTGTTATGGACTACACGGCGCTGGGGCAGATTTTCTCCGGGACCTCCAGTTTCCCCCGCCATCTAGTTCCACCAGGGCTCCATCTTCATCTCATGTACCATCAGTGTCACCGCCTGCGGTGCCGTATGTAGTAAAAGCAAGCTTTAAACACTATACATTTCATTTTTATCAATAATTTGTAATTTGAATTTTATTTATGGACACCCTATATAGCGGTACGAAGACAGTTTAACTTTGCTCAGGGCCTTCTTATCATAGTTGAGGTTGTTTTACGTGCCTTAGGTCTACGATGAGGCCACCGCTTTGCTTTCCTTCCGAAGAAAGGTATGCTAAGGAGTTTTTCTCCCGAAAATATCCACTGCTTTCTACCATCACTTAACTCTTGAACTCAGAAACCAGAAACCAACACGTTACGCATAGACCACGGAAGACGACTGGATCTGTGGGCTGCTGGGTTGACCGGTTGTTCATTGCTTTCTGTTCAATAGTTCCGGACTGGAAGTATTGGAGACTTCCTAGAATTTGTGTCTACAGTCTTCTGCCCACCGTACTTCGTTTACCTTTGTTCTTCCTGAGTGATCATAGATTCTATAGTATACGCAGTTGGCAGTACATGAAATGTCCGCCAAGGTCGTAAATCTATACCTATACCTATGCCTAGGTTATACATTTACTGAAATATGACATGTAAAACAGAGCTTTCTTAATATCTTGCTCTAAGGATATCAGAAAATTATAAAAACAAATCAGAACCTAAACGTCAAATACAGTGTCAAGAAATCAAGGTAGATGCATATTGTTAGAAGAAGCTGATTATGTGGCGGGAAAGATTTTACCGTGTGACCTGCATCCAACACGGTTGCACCGCCCAAATCGATTGCGATGCAGTCTACGCACGGGTCGTGCTAGCATATCCCACAAGTGTGTTACGTACAGCATTTCTTTTCAAAATAGCTTCTCTACCTTTCGTGTCTGCTTTAGGAGTTTAAGGTTTTCAGATGAATACGGTGCCAAAAGCGACCTCTCGGTCTCTTTATATACTACCAGTCCCACGCTACCTCCGCATTTCCTGAAAAAATAACAGTTTTCTGTGCCCTACTTCTTATCACTTCTATTGGCTTCACTCTGTGGATAAGGTACATACTGTAGTCAGCCAGACTGCATTGTTTTTGTCTGCATCAGAAAGCAATTTTCAGCAAATAGTAAACTTACCTTCAAAGAACACGTATTGATATTGTTTTTGGGAGATTACAATGTTCAGCTACGATGGATGGTGGGGGTGAATTAATTACATGCTTTTATGACTTTAGAATATTTTAATAATTAAAGGATCTTAAAGTGTAATTCGTGTTTCGAAAGATTTTTAACTTTTGTTTAATTTATATACTAAAATGTTAAATTACACTTGGAAGTTTTAGAAATTATGACTTAATTAAAATACATGGTGACAACATTTCCACGTTTAAATTTAATTCAGAAAGGTTTCTTTTAAGAAAGGTTCTAAATTGCCATTTCTAATACCTGAAGACGTAGCTGTTAAGATGAGAAAATTCTCATTTTGTGGATTGTTACACATTGCACACGAAAGAGTTTAATAAGCAACTTTTTAATATGAGCTCCATTTATACCCTTTCTAGATAAATACAATATAAAAAGGTTGAATATGGTAACACTAGCAATATTGTTGAAGGTAATGCTCTATGAATGAACAGAATTATCGACGCAATTGAAGATTAGAAAACTTACAAAGTTTGTTCATGCTAAAGAAGTATACTATATATGAATCATCAATATTTTTGTCCTTCGTATAACTTGGAACAAATTATTTTGAAGCAATATTCATCGCAGGCATATGTAAACTGCAGTTCTATGAAATAGGTATTTTGTGCCACTGTAATATCATTGTCTGAATTATTAGGAAGTTTAAAATTTTACGTTGAGATTATATTTACCATTGGATTCTTTCTGTTCTTTTTTGTCAATGCTATTTCCTATCCAGCGAACAATTCCTTGGCACCAGAGCTTATCTTTTCTTTCTCTGTGTTTACACTTGAGAATCCCTTTGCCTGATATATTATCAAATACATTTTGTCTAAATACGATGGCTTGATATGAAGTTATCAAATTCAGAAATCTTGTAAACTCTACAGGTACTTTGATTTGTGACCTTGATTTGGAATCTTCAAGGCCGTCTGCCACACTTTTACACAGCGGCACAGTCAATTCACAATTCCATAGACAACTCACTACACGATTATCAGTTCTCAACTTGCAACTCGGTATAAGTTCAGATGTCCCCACACACAATAAACAGCTAACTCGCGACTCCTAGCAGCTCCGCTACACGACTCACACACGCGCACACACACAAACACACACACACACACACACACACACACACACACACACACACACACACACACACACACAAGGTACTGGCAGGCTGTTTAGAGCCAGAAGGTTTTTGCTGCATGCTCACCCAGGTTTTGGGATTAATCGCAGGTTGGAAATTTTGGTGAATGCAGGAAGGGATGGGATTTTTCGAATGAGGAAAGATTGTGAGGTAGCTTGTTTCCTCTCTAATTTTTATCTGAATGCAATACTACTTTTTGTTTTGTTACATTGTGGTCGTTATAGGTTTAAATTGGGATAAATTTTGAGGTCAATCAGTTCACTGGATGATTTGGAGTTCAGCTTTTGCTGCTGCTCGGAACTGATTAGTATACCTTCTTGTACCTTATTTATACCCGACCCCTTGTTTCTGGAAGGTTGCCAAAGCATCACGATCTTTCGCGATACAGCGACGAGAGGGAACTGTCCAGATATCTCTCTGGCTCTTCCTCTCTCGGCAAAAGACAAGCACTCTTGCGTTCCGTGGGCGTGGCTTGGGTGCTATTTCACTGTCCGCTTCTCTCTCTCTCTTTCTCTCTCTCGGCGTTCGCATAGGCATGGGCCGACAGGAATCAATGCCTGGCGACATTGTATATGGAGTGAGAAAAAATTGTAATGCTTGTTGTTATAGTTTAGTGAACTGATATTTCTTAGAAAAGCTCTAAGATATCAACATGCTTTCATATTATTATAGCCCGCCTCGGTAGCGTGGTGGTAGTGTCTGCCTCACTTACAAGAGGTCCCGAGTTCAAATCGCGGACAGGGTGATTTACCTGGATAAGGTTTTTCCGAGGTTTCCCTTATCCTGAAAGACGAATGTCGGGTAACTCTAAGCTATATATATATAATTGTGAATAGGGAGTGACCTTTTAATGGAAACACATTTTTTCACTCCATTTACTGGCAAAAGTTGCCAAAGTCTGCTTTGAAATTAGTTAATGATTCCAACAACACTGTTCGCCTTAACAGCTGCATTTTTTGCCAAGTTCTTCCCTTTAACTCTTCAACATCTCTTGGTCGGTTCTTTTAAAACCTTCACTTTGAATAACCCCACAAGAATAAGTCTAAGAGATTTAGGTCAGGAGATCTTGGCGGCCACTCAATACTTCCTCTTCTGCCAATCCATCTTTCTGGAAATTCATGATTGGGTAATTCATCACCTGCCTTCCATGATATGCTGGGACGTAGATTAATGTGGGTTTTCTTCCACTGATTAGCTTTACTTCCACTCAAGAGTTTTATCACCTTTATAGCTCGGTTTGGACTTCCGGATTTTGCCTTATTCTTAACACTTACAGTTTCATTGCTCTTTTTTTTTCAAAATGTTGTTTACCATGCAATGTGTAATCCATTTATGTATTTCATTAAACAATACACAAACCTCTTCTTGGGTCCTCCTATCACCACATTCGACTAGCATAGTGCCATTACTAATTACACCATGTTGTGATGTGTCATTGCGTCTTCTGGGTATATGTCAGCTTGATATTACGAATTTTTGGATTTATATATCCTACCTTTATGTTGGTTAATTATAATTGTCCTTTGAGCTTGTGCTTTTTAATATTATTTACATTATCATCTGAACATGATATAGCACTGAATTGTGACCTGGGAAGGTGATTTAGTTTTCTGGACCCTTAGCTGAGGATTTCCCCTTTTCCTATAAGATGCCACTAAGTTGATATCTCTGCACCAGTTTGGCTTCGTGCTTTGGAAAGCAACGAAAATATCTGGTAAAAATTGCTTCTGGGCCCTAAACCTATAATCCCAGTAAAGAAAACGTGCTCAGAGTTTTCGATAAGTTGCGTGTGATGCATCTGGACCATCCCAGAGAGAGAACAGCACGACACGGCACGATGACATATCATTTGCATGATAACGTTGTCCTCGGGGAGCTCCGGCCTGTCTTTCAGGTGCCAACTTCTATTCACCTTTTGCGTTATAACCGTGAGTGTATAGTGCCCGTGCCCGGTTATGTTGATCGATAGCACACTCTACAGATACTTCACCTCTTAATGCACTCCGTTCATTTTATGGACGTGCATCTAGATGTAAGAGGCACTAGGTACTCTATGTAAATAGGTTCACATGTTATGGCAAAGTGCTTGTGTCTCTTTCCAATATCCCGATATAAACAACGTAGAAATAAATGTATGGCATAAAACACGTAAATTCGTTAGATATCGCATCAAATTTCTTTCACAAGATATCCGCTTGAGGGTTAGTTGATTATCATCTTAACCATCACCCGCCTCGGTAGTGTAGATGGTAGCGGATCTGCCTCAAGTTCAAGAGGTCCCGAGTTCGAATCTCGGTCAGGGTGAGTTTTCCGCGACTTTCCCTTATCCTTAAAGACAAATGTTGGGTAGCTCTAAGCTCCATGGACACTGGACACATTTGAGCATCATTCCATCCATTTCATTTACCGTCCGATATAACTTAACGTTGGAGGTAAATCTTAAAAAGTCTTAACCAGCCCAAAATAAATCATTATATTGACGGCCTGAAAGGGAAACAAGTTTAAAATATGGATTTTTGAACCAAATTTAGACTCCTTGTCTTCTTACACATAGTATAGTAAACCTCAACTGAAGTTTTACTTTAGTGTTTGTTTCGATTGATCAGTTTTCATGATCATACAAGTATGGTAAATATTTTGGAACTGCTACTCATACTGTACTATATAAGGCCTTCATAAAATTGTGTTTATCAATTTTTAATTGTTTATATCTAATATTTCGACTGCAGTTTTTATATCTACTTTAATTTTGTAATAAATGGAGGATTTCTCCACACAAGAGGAGAGATGTCAAAAGAAGTGAGAAATCTATTCAGAAGTTCTGAACTTACACGCAAGAAGCTGGACACATTGGATCTTCCTGTGCTTTAAATGTTTAAATTTAGCTCACTAAGCTGAAGATTTTTGAATATATTCGGTAGATTTTACTTTAGGAAATTAAAGGAGACGTTATTATGTATATGTACACTCTTAAGTGTTAAGAGCGCTGTAGAAGTGACTCACAGCGGATCATCTAATTCAATCCCCCAATAAAAGGGCGTAAAAGAGATACGCGATCCTTATACAATTTATGTAGCCTTAAAAAACGCGTGGAACTTCTTAAATTTTAATTTGCCAGATATATACATGTACATGACCTATGCTGGAATCTGTCTTTTCTTCACAGTATGTTAGATGACAAAATAGGTAACATATCGGTTCCATTTGACACAGCCCCTGTCACCTAGGAACACCGAGACATATAACTTGATATCAGAAAGACATTAACACAAACGAATAAATATAAATAAATGACGTATATCAGAATAGATATATGCCATAATGCTAGCATATACTCCGGAGTCGGCCACAGCGACAGGGCCACTCTGCGGTCAGCAAACTCCCTTTGCAATCCCTGTAAACAAACAACCCTACTGTATTGTCTGTTTTGCCTTCAAGGAAAATTGGGTGTCACCCAGACTGGAACCAACCCATTGTTAAAATCCCATGTGTGCTTCTGACAACAGGCTATAAGATTTTGACCGACGCGTAGAACGCATGCTTCCGCATAAATTTTTACATGGGGACCGTTAGAGAAAGCGTCTCTGATGTTAGGTCCAAAACTGGAAATTCTGAACACTGATCTCAAGTGGGGATAGTTAAGAGCCAATGAAAAATTGATATTTGTTCATGTGATTTTGCAAACTCCAAAAGATACCTAGAGTGGGGGTAATTCAAAGTGATGGCGGAAAATAAGTTTTTCTACTAAGATCACTTCGGTCCTGTGATCTACGTGAGACGGACGCGTATTCGGCGCCGCCTTACAAGTACGCTTTCGCGTCATGCACTGAGACAAAGTGCAATATCTAACAATCTCTCCAGTGAGAGTTAGCGCAAAGAGTAATATGTAGGGAAGACGATAAATATATCCAATTCGACTACGCAGTGCTACTGCCCCCGTGCTTCACATCACAATATTGACAGTGACGCTAAACACAGCAACCACACCGACGACGACTTTACGTGGCGAGCAAAGGAGCCTAAGGACAACAATAAACTTCTGTCTACCAGATTCAAGGTGCCATCATTCAACTCGCAATCAGTCAGGACGCACCCACTCCTGAAGTACAGATGAGAGTTCTCATTCGGGAGCGACAACTCACCTCGAACCGATTACAATCTCCCTTTAGTTAACTTCGACACGCCACCAATCCTTAATTGTGAGGCGTTGAGCACAAGGGAGAGCTCGATGTGGTTCGCTACGGGCCAGACCACCTCACATTCTAAGAAATATGTTCCATGGTGGACATCATTGTACTTCCATTTTAACAAGAAATTATAACAGTTTTTAGCTATTTCTGCGCAATGTTTGTACTTTCATTATAATAATTTATTAAACATATTTTCTGGTGAATGACTTAAACGTTGATATTGTATTTATTTCCTACTGCACTTATACTATTCTCAGAGGAAATTTCATTACAGATTTTCCTAATTGATTACGTAGTTGACACACCTTATTTGTGCTATTTGCCTACTCTAGTAAATTTTAATGAAATAAACTTTGTAAGCTGTTTGTTATACGAAGTTGGTTCTTTACCACCTTTTTCATACCTAACTACTACACAAATTTAATAAATTTTAACATAAGACTTCAGTTATCTTAAAAGAAGTGATGAAAATTTTAATTGATGAGAATCGCGATTTATTGAAAGCTTATTCACATCAGCAGCTCAAATAACCTCATTCTCAACGTTAGTCTTTAGATGTCACTCTGTTTTTGCCTGTACCACCAAAATCTGAAAATGAAATAAACTTAATATCAGAATCGACTGCCTGTATTTTAAAATTCATTACGCGATATTTATTTCTTTTTTTTTTTTAAATAAATAATTTTTCCCAAACCATTAAAGCTATCGGACTATTTAATTGTTTTAGTAATTTAACTTCAGGTTTATTTCATGGTTAAATGATAAGAAATGAAACGTAACGCATCTGTAACGTTGACAACGATGTTGTGTGAGCTGATGATGTGAATAAGTTTTACGAAATCGCGATCTTCATCAATTAATAAGAAAATTTGCATAATTTCTTTTAAGAAAAGTGAAGTTTTGTTACAAATTTTTATATTTATAGTATTTGTTACTTCAGTGTAACTAACTTTATATTTTACGTATTTATATACCTAATTTCATATCATATAATGAAGCATTATGTTTGGTACTAAACGTGGTAAAATTAGGGAGTGTTAGGCGGCCAAATTATTGGAAATATCGGTCGCCCACCTTGGTAGCGTAGACGGTAGCTTGTCTACCTTACGTTCAAGAGGTTCCAAGTTCGAATCTCGGTCAGGCTGACTTCCCTGGATAAGTTTTTTCCAGGGCTTCTCTTATCCTGAAAGACGGATCTTGGATAACTGTAAGCTCTATAGACCTTGGGCTCATTTGAACATCATTTCATTCACTTCATTCATTTTTTATATGACTTAATGTTGGAGGACGTAAATTAAATAAACTGTCCTTTCCTGTATGTGTCTTTGTGTGTTTGTGGTAAATTTGATAACATAGCTGTGAATCTGAAATGAATAACGCTAAGTATTCCAATTTTTGTGAGTTCAATACAGAAAGCTGAGCCTTCAACTTTCATCTGTTTTAATGAACTAATCACTGTTGAAAATATATTTCTAGCAAGATAATGTCGCGATTAAACCCTAAATTATATGGAACAGTCTAAAGTAATTGCTTCCAAAGATTTCAGCTTAGAGTTGTAAGAAAATTCTTTGTTGTTTTCACTGCGGAAAGCGTCAAGAAGGGCTATTAGAATAATGTGAAGTTTAAAATATAATCATTAAGAGAAATGTAATTTAAAATACATATAGTTTTATATGTTGTCAAGCAATAGTGTTATCTGTGTGTAGATTCTCTCAGGTAAGCAAGAAGCAGTAAACATTTGGCTTCATTATCCAAAATAATCTTCAGCAGCAGTTCAACAATATTTGTAAAATGGTGGTAAAGTTGTTAACACTATTTTGAAATTTCGCCAGCATTCTTGGGAAGGTTTAGTGCACAGTGGATGCTATTACACACCCTGTCCAAATTATTCAGCATCTAAAAGCTCTGGGCTTGAACATTCCCGATGTGTCCTGATTGTTACATTCAGCTGTTTGCTGTGATTATCTATAACCATAAACTGAGCGACATGGCACCATGGTAAAGCACTCGGCAAGTCCTGGGTTAGATCCCTGGTGACGACCTATTTTGACTATGGCTTTCGGTGGCCTAGGTTATGGCTGGAATGTTTATTTTCCTACTGCTCTCCTCTATTCCATTTTTCCCCCTTATTCCTTCTTCCTCTTCTCCGGATTGTGTGTTCCTTAACACACAGTTGGAATCTCGGTCAGGTTGAGTTAACGGGATAAGGTTTTTTCCGATTTTTTCCCTTATCCTGAAAGACGAATGTCGGGTAACTCTAAGCTCTATCGACTCTGGGCTCATTTGAGCATCATTTCACCCATTCTATTCATCGTCCGATATGACTTAATGTTGGAGGACGTAAATATAAAGATGTGGTCCTGCTGGATGGGACTCGGAGCCACCATCCGGAGGTAGGTCCAGTCCGCAGCGCTTTCCTGCCCTTTACACGTCTACACGTCTGCTGCGGTTGCAACATCTTTAACTGTCTCCCAACTCCATACCTAACATTACGTTAGTACATGTTATTTTTTTTTGTTCTTATCCTTCCAGAAATCCCTATTTTGTTACATTCACGTCATTCTACTTTTTGAAATGTACACAACGGCATTGTTTCTGAACTTAAAGAGATATGTGTGTTCTTAGTCTTGCAGTGCTCTTACGTTTTATTTCCTTTTTGTTTATGACGTCATAATCTTTCAATTTTGATATTGTTAATAAAATAGATATAGTGAAATCTAAGAATAAGGGTAAATATGAAAACATCACTGACTTTTGAGTGTAATAAAGAATGCAAATGCGTTTCAAGGCAAAAAGATGGAATATAAAATGCTTGCTATTCCATTCACATAGTTGTCTCTTCCAGGAACAATTCTTACGAAGTCTTATCTTTCTGTATATTTCTTATTAATTGGCATTAGTGTTCGCAGAAGTGCTTTTATTACACACGTTGTGGCAGGTACAAGGAGAACAACTATAGTCATATCCTCAAAAATGGATAAATATACGGGAGAGTCGTGCAGTATCGGCCGGCATGAATTACCGGCCACTACTGTGATTTCCCTTTTCGCCTCCATGTGGCAGAAGTTTCCAGTAAGCAGTAGCCAGCTTGTGCATCCACGTGCGCCGCAGACGGATATCTTCTTCCTCTCTTCAATTCTTTGTCTGCTCTGAGAGCTTGATGGTGGTTAGTGTAGCTCTTAGCGCACGGAAGATATTCTGAGGCCTATAGCAGCGCTGTATTTGCGATCTCTGTAAACCAGTGAGCTAAACATTTGTGAACTGAGCAGAAATAGTGACAATAAGTTCCCTTACTTTTGTATTCTGCTATTTTTCTATATGTGGCAGTGCAATATATCACTGATAATCTCTATTGTAACAGAACAGACAGTGGCCGATACTACAAGACTCTTTCTACAAGCTTTATAATTCTAGCCTTTTTTTACTTTCGATGTAATAAAGTACTATAAATAAAAAATAAAAATCATTACATCATACCATCTATAGAGCTTATTTCGAGGTAAGAGAATAATATAGTAAGATTCCGATTAATCACCATAGTTACACAGTAAAATTAAAAAAAAAGAAAGTGCACCTCAACTCGGCCGATACTGCACGTCATTTCCCTATAGTATGTTATTTAAATACATTTCAAATACATATGTTGTTAGTTAAACTTATGTTCAATTTTGGGTATTTTTTCTGTAAGTTTATATGGCACACACACTGTCGAGAAAACAATAACATTTTGCAATACCGCATCCAAGACATCTATTACTTGTTCGAAACTCAATGTATAGGCTATTCCACAAGACAGACGGAAAATAAAATAACATATGACAGTGATGAACACAAATAGAAAACCTTCAGCTCTATATTGTAAACTCAGAACCCAATTTGCTGCTGTCAACTGCAGAGAGAAGGAAGAAAAGGTGTATTTCCAACACGGAACACCACAAGCATAGCAATTTCTTTTTTATTTTGCAGTGCAAAGACATTTTTTGCACGAAAAGCACAAAAGACGCAGTCAATTTGACGTATTGATTAGCCTGCCCTAAGCTTGTGCGGGAATATTTCTGCTCAGCCACTTGAGTCAGCCCCTGCGATACCATCTGAATTCCAAGGAAAACCCTCCACGCTCAGCTTGTGCTCATAGGCCTTATCTTTCCACGTCCTTCTAAACCTGCCGAGCTCAACAATTAGGCATTTTCTTTGAAGTAGTTTCTGACAACCAGTTGTGTGAGGGAACATGCAATTTAGACACAACAGAATAAATACAGACTAGCAACATTTCATAATAAATATACAAGAAAAGACGTTTCCAGGCTGCAGGGAAAGAACGAAAGCAAATATGAAACCATAATTATCCATTTCCAACAGCATTACCAAGTTTCTTTATACCCTTTGCCTTGTATAGTTTCCATTTTCAACTATTTTGCTTTTATAATTCGTACTTGCAGCAAATTAAAAGAACTACTGTACCCCACCCGAAAACACCATATCGAGATTTCACAAGCATAAGACTAACCCAACCCCCCCCCCCAGAAAAAGAAACAAGTTTTGGAAAAGTGTTTATATATTCGCATGTACGTGTGTGTATGTGTGTGGTCCATCACAGGTACACACATACTAGAAGTTATATATTTTCGCATCTGAAAAATGTGAAGGACATATACGGACATATTTTTTCGCACTAAAATTCAATCTTGTTATATTCTGTTAGCTTAATATGAAACAAACACGCCGTAGTAGTTTCATTGTTGGTACTCCTGGTTCCCGCCTGTGAGAACCAGGAAAGTTCAGACATATTCAGTATCGCCTACGGCTGCAATGGAGGTAACATGCATTTAGAGTTGATGTTAAAGGAAGATCCGGAGTTTGATTCAAACGTATTCACTGCTGATGAAACCTGGCTACATCATTTTGATCCTGAGAGCAAACAGCAAAGCTCAGTGTGGAAATATCCTCCATCACCAACCCCTAAAAAAGCAAAAGTCATTGCTTCTGCTGGGAAAGTTATGGTCATCGCATTCTTTGATGTTCATGGAATGGTTTATCAGCATGTTGTACCTGCACACACATCAGTAACTGGACAATACTACAGGGATGTCCTGAAAACATTGCAAGTCAATATCAGGCGCAAAAGACCACATTTCCATGAAGCTGGCTGGATGTTGCACCACGATAATGAGCGGCCGCATATTGCCAATGTTGTTGCTGAATATCTTGCAAAAGTCAAGGTGAAATGCATCCCTCACTCTCCCTATAGTCCACATTTAGCCACATGCGACTTTTTCCTATTCCCTAACTTGAAGAAACGCCTTCGTGGGACGCATTATCCATCATCAGAAGCAGTGGTGAAAGCTGCGGTTGCGATTTTGAAGGATCTCTCAAAAATTGTTCCCAGCATGTCTTTGAAGACTGACAGAAACGCTGGGACTAGTGCATCGCATTTAGGGCAGAGTATTTTGAGAAGTACCATCAAAATTTTGAGGATGAGTAAGGGTAAGTTGTCAGAAAAAGATTGTGATCATTCTTTATTGAACAGCCCTCGTACAATGAAACTGGAAGTGTTAGAAATAAAGCAACGTCTGGGGGACCAAAACAATTTACAGATGGTAATAAAGCTCGGGATATTTTATTATCAGTGAAAGAAAACAAACATTTATCTACTTCCCAACACATTATGGAAGACAGGTGATGAACTAAAAAAAAACATGAATTTTCAGGAAGATGAATTGGCATAACAGGAAGTATTGAATGGCCGCCAAGATCTCCTAACCTGAACCCCTTAGGCTTTTTCTTGTGTAAATAATTGAAGTAGTAGGTTTTCAAGGACCAAGCAAGAGATCTTGAAGAACTAAAGTGAAGAATTGGCAAAAAAAAAAAAAAAAAAAAAAAAAAAAATGCAGCTGATCAGGCGAATACTGTTGCTAGAAATATTAATTAATTTCAAAGACAGACTTTGGCATTTTAGGTAGTAAATGAAGGCTATGTTGAGGACCCTTTCAAGTTAATTCATCATGTGTTACACATAGCACCACTAATTTTGTTAAGAATGTGTTTTCTTGGTTTAAATTTAATGTGCTGTAATAGGTCCTAATAAATCTACAAGGACTGTTCAATAAAGAATGATCACGATTTTTTTGACAACGTAGCTTTACTCATCCTCATAATTTTGATGGTTCATCTCAAAATATTCTCCCCTGAATGCGATGCACTTATCGCAGAGTTTCTGCCAGTCTTCAAAGACATGCTGGGAACCATTTTTGAGAGATCCTTCAAAATCGCCTCCACAGCCTTCACCACCTCTTTTGATGATGGATAATGCCTCCCACGAAGGCGTTTATTCAAGTTAGGGAATAGAAAAGAGTCAAATGGGGCTGAATCCGGACCATAAGGATGGTGAGGGATACACTTCACGTTGATGTTTGCAAGATATTCAGCAACAACATTGGCAATATGCGGCCGCGCATTACCGTGGTGCAGCAACCAGCTTGCTCAATGGAAATGTGGTCCTTTGCACCTGATATGGACTTGCAATGTTTTCAGGAGATCCCTTTAGTCCCGTAGGGGAGGGGATCCGTCCCCTTCAGCTGTCGTGGTGCGGGCGCTGCGGACCCCTAGCACTCATGATACCTCTGACGTTACTAGTGGAACTTCGGGCCGAACATTCGAGCCCCTCCCTGATAGGGAGTTGTCCGGTTTAGTTTGGACCCGAGGGGACAGTGGTTCCCGATACCCGTGGGAGCTCGGGTACGTCTCCGGACGGGGTTGAGGGAAGCCATTAATATTCCCGCGTACTAGCCAGCATAGCTAGTAGAAGGTGTGCTAGATCACCAAGCGGCCCCACCGAGGTCATATCTGTAGCCTTCCCATTTTGGGGCTGGCGCGCGTAAGCGGCGTATCCACCTCCATCCCGTCTTAAGTCGACAGGACCAGATGGGGAGGCTTATGGAAAGCCTTATGGAAAGCCCCACGGAGGCGCCGGGCGCCCTTTTGGGACAGCACGGTAACTCCCTGGTCGAAGGAGGCCGGAGTCCTTCGTCCTATGGGTCCAGGAGTAATGGGAGTAGAACCTCTGACATTAACTTAACTCTGGCATTAACGTCCCTTTAGTATTGTCCAGTTACTGATGTGTGTGCAGGTACAACATGCTGATAAACCATTCCATGAATATCAAAGAATGAGATGGCCATAAATTTCCCAGCAGAAGCAACCACTTTTGCTTATTTGGGGGAGTTGGTGATGAAGGAGATTTCCACACTGAGCTTTGCTGTTTGCTCTCAGGATCAAAATGATGTAGCCAAGTTTCATCACCAGTGATTACATTTGAAAGAAACTCCGGATCTTCCTCCACCATCAACTTTAACTGCATGTTACCTCCATTGCAGCGGTAGGCGATACTGAACATGTCTGAACTTGCCTGGTTCTCACAGGTGGGAACCAGGAGTCCCAACAATGAAACTACTACGGCGTGTTTTTTTCACATTAAGCTAACAGAACATAATAAGATTTAACTTTAGTGCGAAAAATTATGACCGTAAAGAATTATGATCATTCTTTATTGAACAGCCCTCGTAAATTACCATTCAAAAAGTATCTACCTGTATTTCCCGAGATCTGAGGACCAAAAAGAGATGAAAAAATGTTTTCTTTAAAGGAAAGTCTCCCCCTATTCACAGTTGTTGTAATATGAAAACATATTGAAATCTTATAGCTTTTCTGTAAAATATCACTTCGCAAAACTATAACAACAAAGTTATAAGCATTGTTCCATTCCATTTACTCACCCCTATGCTTAGCACAGAAACCTTTATGACCAAATTAAATTCAAACGCAAGTTTTGTACGCCCCTGCTGGTCACTCATTAACAAGGACAGTTGTATTCAGTTGATGTAATATAATTACAATAACGTTAATTTACTTAATGTAGTGGATATGTAACAGAGGATGATTATTGTCCACCTAGATTAGTCAAATTAGACACTATGACTATACGAGTATATTGGACTAACGTGATTATCTGTAAAATATAATTGAAAACACCTCTGAACACGTATATTATGTTTTTCTACCACATTAAATCAATATCAATTGATCTGGAAAGCTATCTCTATGTCAATTTGGAGATATTACGCTTTTAATGTTTTTAATTCCATTCCCTTAACATATAACTTTATGATTAGAATGGCAATTCATTTGTTTTTGTTGATCTCCATTTATTAAATTTAACTTGACTGTTTAAATACTGATTGATTACTTAATATGAGGCTTATATAAAGTATTTCTTGCAAATTGTATTACTTCATTTTTGTACTGATACGTTTAATGATGTCCACATTTTATACATACGCCGTTGGTGATGTATTCAGTGAAATGAATGTGAGAAAGGAGGATACGGAGGAGAAAGACAGAAGTTTCTGGGTAGAATTAAAGAATGGAGTGGAGGATGTTGTCACCCAATCATCGGAAGGCACGATCAACTGATGGCTGAGTGGGGGACAGGAGGCATTTAGGCTCCGCCTACCCATTTATCTCGTGTCACTAACTGAGAGGATGGCTAGGAAAATGTCACTGGTCGCTGGCCGCCTCTTTCCCCTCCCCCTGAAATCTGGAACAGTCGGGATATTTCATCTAACCCGGAACCTTCTAGATAGGTCAGTTGATCTTATATAAGTGACGTTCCGGGCTGGAAGAGCGTTCAGTTCTTGGCGAGCAGCCGTGAGGAGTGCCGAGCTAGCGAACGGACTAGAAGACTCTGTTCGTGTATCAGTGGAGTTGTACGTAATTGTGAGTGTGGAGTGGACCGGTGACAGACGAACTGGTGGATTGCAATTGTGTGCGCTACGTGATTCTATGTAATCGGCAAGTGTACCAACTGTAATTCGGTGGAAATAAAGGATATTTTGAGTTTCGGCAACTGGATTTTTAATTTTACGAACACACAAAATCACAATATAGAGAAACAAGAATTATTTACTAGTTTTGTGGTAAGAAAAATTTAGTGCTTTGTAGTAAAATATAAGATGCATTTGGGCAGAGAAAAATGCGTGGACGTATGCAATAGGTTAGGAAGAGATGGTTGGGCTTCATCTAAATTAAATGTACATAGGTTAAGAGTATATCCTTTATCTGGTAGAGCAGACAGCAATTTACATTATATACTAGGGCTGTTCAATAAAGAATAATCCTAATTTTTTGCACTGAAATTAAATCTTATTATATTCTGTTAACTTAGTGCGAAACAAACACGCCGTAGTAGTTTCATTGTTGGTACTCCTGATTCCCGCCTGTGAGAACCAGGCAAGTTCAGACATTTTCAGCATCACTTAGCACTGCAATGGAGGTAACATGAAGTTAAAGTTGATGTTAGAGGAAGATCCGGAGTTTCTTTCAAACGTATTCAATGCTTATGAAATTTGAATACATCATTTTGATCCTGAGAGTAAACAGCAAAGCTCAGTGAGGAAATCTCCTTCATCACCAAACCACAAAAAAGCAAGTGGTTGCTTCTGCTGGGAAAGTCATGGTGATCTCATTCTTTGATATTCATGGAGTGGTTTATGAGCATGTTGTACCTGCACACACATCAGTAACTGTAAAATACTAAAGGGATGCCCTGAAAATATTGCAAGTCCATATCAGGCGCAAAAGACCACATTTCCATGAAGCAGGCTGGATGCTGCACCACGATAATGCGCCCGCCTCGGTAGCGTAGTGGTAGAGTGTCTGCCTCACGTTCAAGACGTCCCGAGTTCGAATCTCGGTCAGGGTGAGTTACCTGGAAAAGGTTTTTCCGGTGTTTTCCCTTATCCTGAAAGACGAATGTCGGGTAACCCTAAGCCCTATGGACTCTGGGCTCATTTGAGCATCATTTCACCCATTCCATTCATCCTACGATGTGACAATGTTGTGGGACATAAATTACAGAAAAAATCATGATAATGCATGGCCGCATATTGCCAATAATGATGCTGAACATCTTGCAAAAGAGCACAGGCTGGATGCTGCACCACGATAATGCGCGGCCGCATATTGCCAATGTTGTTGCTGAATGTCTTGCAAAATCAACGTGAAGTGCATCCCTCACCCTCCCTATAGTTCGGATTTAGTCCTATGTGACATTTTTCTATTTCCTAACTTGAAGAAACACCTTCGTGGGAGGCATTATCCATGATCAGAAGCACTGGTAAACGCTGCGGAGGTGATTTTGAAAGATCTCTCAAAAATGGTTTCCAGCATGTCTTTGAAGTGTGACAGAAACGCTGGGATAACTGCATCGCATTCAGGGGAGATTATTTTGAGAAGAACCATCAAAAATAAGATGTGCAAAGGTACGTTGTCCAAAAATAATTGTGATCATTCTTTATTGAACAGCCCTCATAGTAGACTTTGGCCCTGCGCCGTGGCGTAGCGTTCTAAGGCAGCATGACCCGATCCCTGGCCACGGAAAGCGGCCCGGTTTCGATTCCTCCCATGGGGTGCGGATTTGTGCCCACATAGCATCATGAGGAAAGAAGGAGCTTAAGATAGTTAAGCGGCCCTGGTCATAGAAGCCAACATTCCGGCTGAGGGATGCCGAGATACTGATCACATGTCCTGTCCATATCGGTTGGATGATCGCCTAACTCTGTCGTGCGTAAGTGGGCGTGAGGCCGCCAGTCGGGTTGGTAGGTCTTAGCCCTATTAGGTCTGTTGCGCCAGGGTATTTTATAGTGGAATTTGAAGAAACAAAACTGTGAAGAAAGCTGTCTTACCAAAACAGGTAAAGGGAGATTTTTTTTTATTTTGTAAATTACGTCCTCCAACGTTGTCATATCGGACGTTGAATGGAATGGGTGAAATAATGCTCAAATGTGCCCCGGGGTCCATAGAGCTTAGAGATACCCGACATTCGTCTTTTAGGATAAGGGAAAACCCCGTAAAAATCTTATGCAGGTAACAACCTGACCGAGATTCGAACTCGGGACCTCTTGAACGTGAGGCAGACGTGGATAATGGGAGACTATTTGTACGCACACACATAATTTGCAAAACTGCCTTTGTAATCTTAAAAGTACATACACTTATTTATTTAAGTTGAGAGTAACTAATAAAACACTGAAAGCTGATGGCTGTGATATGAGTAGCGCCAATAAAGTGTAAAAACTGCAAAAGAGTTTGATAGGTTAAGTTGTTGCAACAAATGAGGTGAAAAAGTCCTCCTAGGCAGTTCATAATGGATGTTTGGTGCACACAAAGACTTTTTTTTTAATTTACGTCCTGCAACGTTAAAAGTCATATTAGTCTATGAATAAAATCCTTTAATTTATGCTCAAATGAGTCCGGGCTCCATGGAGCTTAGAGTTACCCAACATTCGTCTATCAGGATAAGAGAAAATCCCGGAAAACCCCTTTTCCAGGTTTTCATAACCGAGATTCGAACTCTGGACCTCTTGAACGTCAGGCGGACATGCTAGCATCTACGCTACCTACGCGGGCACGCAAAGTACGATCACGTATTAATGTGAAGGTTATACATGAAGTGCTGATTTTACCGTGTAGGTAAAGGAAAGCTAAATACTACGTATTGACGGTATAAATAATATAACACCGGTAAAAGAGCCTGTAACGTAACATTAATCAATACAACAGCTTAAAATTGTCTAGATCCGTTTTCTCACTGTTTATTCTGTTGACTGAACGTGTCACATTCAACACGTAAGTGATCTGAAACGTTAAGGAGCATATATCCTCTCAACCACCGTTATCAGCCTACTGCAGTTGCTTGTTGTCGCTGTCACAAATGGGTTTAGGGAAGGAATATCAGCGAGCAAGGGACACTCAGGCATTTTCTCTCGACTTAAATTGTCGGCCGGTGTTTGAATACCAGGTCTGGGAAGCTCGCTAAACTCTAAGCCTACATGACAGCTATCAGCACAATCAGCCGTGGTTAGGTGAAACAAAAAGAAGAGTCCGACGGTAAAGCTGACTTAGCAAACCTTCCATGCCAAAGCCGATGGAATATTTAACATTGTTATGATTACACCCACTCACATATTTTGGTAAAATTCATTAGTTATTCTTTCTATTATTTACAGAGGTAGAGGGATTAGAGCATTCCACAAAGTTCCATGTTAATACTTGATGGGAAATGTAGTTTTAGGCCTCCAAAACTCTCTTCGACTAAAGAAGCACTTTTAAAAATACTTCGTGTTTTGTCACTGAAGAGCATAACCGAAAAATAAAAATCCTAATAAATTCCAAGCTTTGTATGAACTTCAACAGTCCTCCAAGAATGCAACACAAATATTAGAAATAAAAACTGTCCACCAATTCTGACTTTACATGGAAAAACTTTATATATATATTTTATTTTCTTAAAAGTTCTTCTAAAATGTGTTTGGCAACGTTCTCCTGTTCACGTATATACAGTATCACTAGTTTATAATAAAAAGAAAATGTTTTGGCAACGCTCCGCTATTTTCGCGTATATCGGAGTGCCTCTCGTAGGGGGAGGGATGCGTCCCTTTCAGCTGCCAAGGTGCGGGCGCTGCGGACCCCTAGCACTCGTGGTACTTCTGATGTTACTAGAGGAACCTCGGGCCGAACATTCGAGCTCCTCCCTTTGGGAGCTGTTCTGATTGGGTTGGACTCGAGGGGGCAGTGTGTTCCCGCCACCCACGGGAAATTGGGTACCTCCGGCCAGGCTTTGGTCCCCCGGAGGGGGTAGAGGGTTGCCTCATAAGTCCCGGGTACTAGCCTGCAGATATAGTAGTCGGTGTGCTAGATCACCGGTGGCCCTACGAAGGTTTTTTGGTAGCTGGTTCATAAGGACCGGCGCGTAAGTGGCGTATCCACTTCCGTCCCGTCTGACGTGTGCAGGCGGGGGGGGGGGCAGTTTATAAAATAGGTACTGTCCTACGGTAAATATACCCGAGAGGCCGGGGTTCTGGTCCTACAGGTCCAGGACTAATGGGAGTAGATCATCGCATTTAATATCGGAGTGCCGCAGTTGGCAACAACTTGTTTTCATGACGTCATTCCCTACCAACATAACTCTAGGCACCTTATCTCCACTATAACCGGACTTTCTATAGTACTTACGTATGTACTTGAGTCTTTTATAGTATAGCTATGATAAATACAGACAATTAACATTAATTAAAATCATAGTTACATATTTAAATGCATTTGGTTCTATACAATTAAGTAACAAGATAGGCGTCACATTCATATCATCGGAGGTATAAAAGGAGCCTTGCTTATGCTGTCGTTGAGACCTGAATATAGCGGAACGTTATCCCTGATTTAAGACTCTAAGCCACAAATCATAATCCAGGGTTGAGGATCCTAAGCTTGAAAGCGTACCCCAGGAATGCCTTTATAAACACAAAGGAGACGAAGGGGGACAAGGCTTAAGCGCCACAACAAAACACGGTGCAGCCGTAGGATCTATGAAGCAAAATCAATTATCCATAACACATATCTTTACCTTCTACCATGATGGTGCATGCAGAGGAGCTGTATGCATATAAGTAGTGATGCATGAGCATTTTCCCGACATTCAGATATTTGAACTTACTTTGGTTGAGTTTTCATACTCTGGCGACATTGATTCAGCGTCCTTTCGCCGATTCTTTTAGTGAAATTTCACTGCCACACCTTCAGTGTGACATAACTTTCTGCTGTATAAACAATGCGGCTAAAAAGGGATATGATTGCATTCGCGTAACATTCTTTGATCGAATTATTCCTTATTTATTCGCGTCCATTACTGATATACCCTGTACTCCTTTACGTCAGTCATGATTATGTATTCACTCTTTTTTTCTATGTGGTGGGTGGAACCTAAAAAAATGTAAAAATCCTGTCTTAAGAGGATCTAAATTACTTGTGCAGTAGGTCTATTTCATTCCCTCCTTAGGACTTCACATGTTATTCCCAGATATTCAACATATGGGTTTGAAAATGCTTAAAAGTGTCAATACCGTTTGATATTTTTGATAAGGTAACAAATATTGCCAAATTCTCAATCCAAAGGATAGTCTGGTTTGGGGATTTTCTTAAATATCTGCGTGTTGTATGGTTTAAACATATTGAACTTAAAGAACACGTTTAGCATTTACAGTTATGTTTATTATTCGTTTCTTTTATTCGTTTAGTTGTATTCACGTATGCTATTTACATATACATACTACACAAACACATATGGCACGCGGACATTTTATTTTTCAATTCAGGGAGCCTCAAAACATGCAATTTCAGTGAAACTCGACATGTACATTCTGAATTGAATACAATGTTTCCTTTGCCTGCTAGATACGTGGCAGAGAAACTAGAAATAAATGAAGGACAAGGGAAACGCGTGGACACCTCACGACTCAACTTAACGCGGATCTTTTGTTTTACTACCGCCGGAAGGAATGAATAAGGTAATGGACCGTAGGAGGTTAAAGGTCATAGAAGGCCGAATGATAGAGATGTTCAAATGTTCCCGATGATTCCAAGCTACAGTGAGCTAATCAGAGAAGGCTTCCGTCTCGCAGAACCGAAGAGAACCTTACCTACCTGAGGTTCAGAAAAGTCAGCCACATGTTGGGACCAAGAAGAAATTTCCAACGAACAAGCAACTACGCTATTTGTTCTACATCAAAAGTCCTGCACAGGCCTTAAACCTTACTGACACTTGAAAGGGGAGGTAAAATGATAGGAAGTAAGGGAAAAAGAAATTGTATTAATAAGAAAACTACCCTAATATTTATTTTATCAACCAGTAAATCCCACCGAAATGCATGGTTAAGACGGCGAGCCACAGAAATCAAACCCAGGAACTTCCAAGTGCAAGCCCTGCATGTTACCCTGGTGGCATCATGCTCTGCGGAAGTGTAATTAAACCGCGAATATGTCAAGCGTATTTCTCATAATTCTGTCACTAAATAAATCAAATTACCTTTGTAAGGATTCAGTCTGCTGGGTTTGTGCAGCCAAAGGTAATATTGTTATTAATTTGAAATGCCTGTAACTGTCAAGTAAATGGAATCTGGATCTGAAAATGTTACGTGGAACCAGAATGTTAGAAGGTTTCACACGTTCACGTGAACCCCTTTGTCAGCCCAGTACACATCTAAATCAAAGGAGGCACGCAATGTAACACCAGTTTCCCTGACACGTGCTTTCATGATCTATGGTAAGTGTGGCACCAGATTGTATTTAATTCGTGCGCTACAATTTTCACTACTGGTAAAAAAACAGGAAATAAAAACAACGATGAGTCATATATATTGGTATGCAAATTAAGAGGGATATGCTTACTAGGAATATATAATTAAAACTTGAGCCATTTTGTGGCTGTCTCTCAGAAGTGTCAAATATAGTCGCGACGAAGAAGCACGGAAGTTTCGGTGCCGGAGGTGTGTATCTCAGAAGTATCAAATATTGTCGCGGCGAAAAAGCACGGAAGTTTCTGTGCCGGAGGTGTATGCCATCCTGAATCAGGAAGCAAAGACAATCACAGACTGCCTTGTGGAGCAAGTGTTCTGCCGATTTGGGGTGCCGTTAGAGCTCCAAAGCGACCAGGGCACCAATTATGTGTCCAACCTGATGGAGGCACTAGAAAGACTTGGGGTAAACAAGACCCGCACCACACCCCTACATCCACAGTCGGACGGCATGGTCGAGAGATATGTGAGCCCATAGGTTCTACTCCCATTAGTCTTGAACCCGTAGGAACAAGACCCGGGCCTCTTTCAACCAGGGAGTATCCGAGCTGTCCCAAAGGGCGCTCGGCGTCCTCCGTGGGGCTTTCCATAGGACAAGACCTGGGTTACTAACAAGACCCTCCCCCATCTGGTCCTAGGACACAAGACGGGATGGAGTTGGATACGCCACTTACGCGCGCCAACACCAAAGGTGAAGACTACCGATATGACCTCGGTGGGGCCGCCTGGCGATCTAGCACACCTTCTACTAGCTTTGCAGGCTGGCACCCGGGAGAATTAATGGCTTCCCTCAACCCCGTCCTTAGACGTACCCGATTCCCACGGGCATCGGGAATCACTGCCCCCTCGAGACCATCCCAATCTGAACAACTTCCGAAGGAGGGGCTCAGATGTTCGGCCCGGGGTTCCTCTAGTAACGTCAGAGGTACCACGAGTGCTAAGGGTCCGCAGTGCCCGCATCACGGCAGCTGAAGGGGACGAATATGGTCGAGAGATACATCAAGACCTTAGAAGACCACCTGAGGAAGTTCGTGGCCAGTCATCAGCGACACTGGGACGTCAAGGTGCCACTGTTCTTGCTGGCCTGCCGCTTGTGTACACACGACGCTACTGGTATGACGCCAGCCAGCTTAATGTTCGGCCGAGAGTTACGCCTCCACTGTGATCTGGCTTTTGGAAGCCCCCCGGACGCAAAACAGCCAGAAATCGAGTATGTGGAGAACCTGGTGGACCATCTCCACGACATGCATGAGATGGCTTGTCAGAACATCCGGAAGGCGAACGACCTCATAAAGACCCGATACGACAGGCAAGCCAACAGCCAAGGGTTCCAGCAGGGTGACCAGGTCTGTTGTATCGTCCTACTCGGAATAAGACACGCTGCCCGAAGCTTCAACAGCCATGGCAAGTACCGTACCGGGTGGTCCAGAAGGTGCCCCGAGCGAAAATGGTGGTACACTTGGATCGTCTGAACCGCTACGATGGTGCTGTTCGGGACGACCAGCCTTGAGGAGGGAGCAGTGTCGCGGTGAAAAAACACGGAAGTTTCGGTGCCGAGAGAGAAGCGCGGTTTGTGTACACAAAAGAGACTGCAGATAAAGACAAAAGACGGATCGGTTTCGTTAGATAACGAGCTTGTATAAGCAGATAAACATAGCGCCTGAGATAAAAGGCTTACCGAAACAAACAAACTGAGATAAATGGAAACTTCTGTTACTATCTTAATTATTTGGTTTCTTTATTATTCTGGAAATATCTCGAATTTAGGAATGAGGTGTTTAAGGAAGTGACGACTCGCCAAGAGTTGTTCTAAACAGAGTGAGTAAGGAGAGAACAGCTGAGAGTGTTGATGTTGTGGCAGTGGAAGTTGAGTAAGCTGTTTGTTATTGCCATCAACCTTGTTAGACTGATTGTGTACGTAACGAAATGCTGCTGTAATCTATAAGCGTATTTCTACGGAAATAAAGAACATTTGGAATATATGCAACTCGGCCTTTTAATTCTACGAACCCACAAAGTCACTATGTGAAATAACTCGATTACAATTAAGGTTCGGGTTGAATATATAAACAAACTTTCCCAGGCAAGTCCATGAATTAATTTCGAGATCTAGGATACAGCAGAGAAGTTTCCTCTGAGTTAAGGTAAATCTGAATGAAGAGCTGTTATTGGCCGAAACACGTTGCATAAGTACCTGCAAAGAATGAAATTTATACAACAATCTTTGTGCAGAAAATGGACAAGAAAGAATGAAACCTTCCAACATATACACTGTGTGAAAGCATACGTGGTATTTGTCCGGAATCACCATATACCACAATTTTAAAGACATACCTGAAGGATGATGAGGAAATGGAATGGAGGAAAATGATGTAAAAGAAACCGTGATAGGAAAGAGTCCTCCAGCATCTGTCTAAGGGATGTGCGCAACCTCGCTCGGTCCCTTAGCCCATAAGCCTGAAACCGAACAGTATTCTTAATGAGACTTTTTGCACAAAAATAACGAGGACATTTTCTGGTGCGGTGTGGACATACCCTGCGGTTTACAGTCTGATTTTTAAAAGAAGATGCGTGAAGCTCATCTGTTTCTCCACTTGGGTGCTGCAATGTGCCCACCAGATCCCGTTTCTCTATACTCTCAACACTCAAAACATAAACAAGGTTTGGAGTTATCTCACCTCAACAAAAATATGCACAGTTAATCTGTATTAGCCTACTTTAAGAACAGAAATAAGTTGTTCATACATTCACTGAATTGTAGGGTCTTGACATATGTGAGTTCTTTTAAATTTTTTTCTGCACTAAGTATCTAATACTACATACATATCGTTATTGTTGCTATGTATTTTAAGTTGACATTTCCGCACTAGCGCGCTAAGTTTTTCACCATAGCAACACATACGCGATGCACGTTCCAAAATCTAACATTTATTTATCTTCAATTATATTTATTAATATTTCAGATAATATATTAACTACTAAAATTCATATTCATAAAAATACACATAGTGCAAATAATAATGTGAAAAACACATTCTGAATCACATAATGGAATCTCGAGAATTGAAAAAAGTCGGTGCAAGTGCCTCTTTTTTTGAAACCCTTCCTCGTTCCGTATACATTAATATCGCAATATTCTATTATTAACTTCTTTTTTAATTGTCATGTTCATATCAACGCCGCCGATATGCCGGAACTTTTGATCCACATAATTTCTTTTACGTGCAAGCATATCTACTGACATGGGAGCGTCGCTTTGTGAAAAAGGAATAAACTGTTCATTGATAAGGAGCAAACTCTCGTCTTCCTGTTGGAAGAATTCTCTAAGACAACAGAAAAATTTTCTAGCTTGGCTAAGCAATGTAACAGCCCGAGCCTAAGCTGATCTTTGCCTTGGGCCATGATTCCTCGGTCCATCTATAATCCTACCGCCACTACGTCTTGCTTCCATAAAAAAAGCGTATTTTAATTGTGTTTTGACAGTAGGCTAACGATACACTGCGCAACTGAATACTTAAGCAAACTCCGTTTCCACGCATACAACTATTATATGTTTCAAATGGGAAGAGTTCTGTAGTCCAGTTAATTAGATGCCGTATCACACTCAGCGTTGCCAGCTTGTTACCCCGCTTCTTTTACATTTCCCTATATCTCGCACACTCATACAACATGCAGGTCTCCGTGACAAAGACGTAAGGGTAAGCAAATTATATCTTACAAACTTTTACAATTATGCGTTTGGCAAAATAAAAATTGGAAAAAGCATTTTCGCAAATTATGTATATTGTTAAATACCATAACTATAATTATATTCTACGAATTCCCTGTTTTTCTACTCCAATAGAACTGCCAGTGGCTCATCCACATCGCCGTCAGTGTCACTTCCGTTAAGAGACAATTCGTCATTGTCACTGTCTTCATCGTCTGAGTCTTACAAATGTATGATTAGAGGTTCCAAAATCTCGTCACGTGCTATTTCTTTCTTAAAATCGTGTTTTTGAAGGTTTTCTGCATGCCTTATGCAGTTTTCCTAGTCCTGATGTGTCACCTAGTCAGTTTCTTCGTGAACAAGTCATTTAACGCCCGTCAGTTTAAAAGTATTATTTCTGTGTGCAATCCCGCTTTTTATCTGAGCCCACACCAACTCAATTGAAAAATATTGGCAGTGATAAGGTGGGTGGTGTATTACCTCGTGTCCCGTTCCAATTGCAAGTTCATCCGCCCGATACACTTTTTCCGTGTTTTTAAACGGAAGTACTCTTTGCAATAACTCATCTTTAGTTTCTGTTTCCGAAAAAAATTTTGAAGAACGTGTACACCTTAACAATAATACTTCGATCCTGACTTCGCAATACCTGCCTTTTTGACTCGCCACTAAATTCTCCGCAAGACTCCATTGCAATATTTAATTCTTACTCTACTGTTGATCTGAAATCTCCAGAGTAAATAAGCACTTCTTATCCAGCATTCGTTCATAAACATAAACATACAGCATTCCACAGGCTAACAGGAAATGAAGTGTTTGCTCTTTCTCGAATTTAAAACCTTGACATATCCACAGTAATTCTGTTATCCGTCATGTCAGTAGTTTAAATTTCAGTTTTGAGTAATTAAAAGTATATCTCAATACATACACACCAACCACTTTGAGCTCTCTAGAGTAAATAGAGATTACGAACCGTTCATAAACAAAGATATAATGTGACCAGACACGTTCTGCCAGGGCAGCAGGAAAGTTACTGTTTCCTCTCGCTCGAATTGAATTATTGAAATTAATTCTTTTATCACGTCATGTCAAGCATTTACGTTTCAGTTCTGAGTAATTACATATATACGTACACGCATAACTGCCAACCAATAATGATATTCATACAGTGTTTACGTCACGATTTATTGTTATAAAACAGGTAATACTGTTTCATTTATTTTTATTAGAAAAACTATTTGAGCTAAAAATATGGGGTTTTCATGGTTATGTTAGATACATTACTCTCTACCTTTCACATGGATCAGTTTCGGCAAAATCTGAATTTTTGTCTTAGCGCGAATAGTATTTCATACAGATTGATTAGGTTGGCGCTCCTCACACACCACTTAGCTGGAATGCAATACGACAACACCGCAGGACTCCGATTGGTTGCTCACCTAGTAGCGCTCAAGGACAAACACCTTCCTATTTGAAACACATAATAGCGATAACTGAGCTTGAAGTATATAATTCAACGTGTATCCAATCTGGCAACCTTTGTTTACGTTACCCTTCTTACCCTTCGCGTCCCTTGCCTGATGACCTTCACGTATCTTCTTTTAAAAATCAGACTGTATGTGCTTCCGCACTTCTTCCCTTTCGCCACTCACCTAGTTCTCATTAACTCATGGTTTTCGAACCAGAATTTAAAGCAATAAGAGGTTATCTATACCGATCTGGAATGGAAAATAGCTGATATGAAGCTTAAGGCAACATTTAATAAAGAAGAAACTACAGAAAACCAAAGCAATCGGCACGTTTCCCACAGCTGAGCCTACCACGCTAGCTTAATGTTTAGTGTTTATCTTGTACAAGGATTCGATTACTGAAACCCTTTACTTAAAGAAACGTCCTGTTGTGGTTAAACTTTTGCATTTGAGCAGGCGGAACTTAATTCTTAAGCCGCGAGGAGATTGAGGGAAAGCAAAGTAAACACGATGTGGTGACCTGCTTTCGAGCAGCAGTGCCCGCAGGCTTGTTACTGCTCATCAGAAATTAATGCACATTTTCTATTCTGCCTCCGTCTGCCCACGTATGTTAGTGAAGGTGACCGATGACCTGGCTCGAAACGGTTTACAACAGCATTTGCCCTCCATTTCCTTAGTAAGTTACTGAATGCTCGACCTATTACAATTAGGGCTTGTCACGGTTGTGCAGGTTGCAACGTTTTTATTTGACGTCTGCAAAACCTGTTTGCTTAATGTACATTTCTATTCCCAAATATCATTCCGTTATATATGCTAAGAGTGTCCACTTCTTGTATTGCAATATACAGTAAAGAATAGCGCGTTAACTCTGCAGTAGACGTGCCCTTTTCACATACGTGTTTAGGCACGTGGAGCACTAACTCATTTTAATTGTAAAAATCTGTTTTACTTCCAGAATGACCTGCTGACAGTAGTTTAGTTCTCTTTTTTGTAGATTAGATTGTATAATTTTAATTAGGCATTAATTTACCAATTCCAGTTTCCTTTTATCACACTATATTCATCTATTCCACTTTCATGCTGCATGGTCCATAATATGATAACGCGTTTTGTCTTTTTTGGGCAATATGATGTGCGATTTTTTTCTCCCTCCGGCACTCATTTCCTTGTCTTTCCGATTCGAGGAGCTGTTTACTCGTGAGTTCTTTCGAATTCCCGCCGCTTCTCTCTTTGAGCACTGCGGTCTCCGAAGTCTTCCTAGGTGACTGCTTCGAATCGGGAGGCGAGTTGGTGCCTGGTGTCGAAGCGGTGGACGATACGTTAGGACGTGCTTACGCCAGCAGACAACGGGAAAACAGCCCGGAAATGATTAATTGTATTAGTTTAGGCTGTTTAGGAAGTGCTTAAGTGTGACATGCGTGGCCAAGGTCGGCTGGTACAATGAAACCAGAGCCATGTCATTTTGAAACCCAAGTAGACATGACGTTTAGTCTCTTTGATTATTTTGAAAAGTAGTTTTCTGGGATTGTCCCCTTGTTCTTCCTCCTCGTGGCTCCGAGGTAAGGGAGTTTCTTTTCATTGAGCAAATTATTAGCAAGGAAACCAATTATAACCAGTGATGTTTATATTTATCCCACTGATAAGTTAAACTAATCGTAAGCAATTTCTTGAGAACTATCGCGTTGCCCATAGGGACTTCAAGTTGTACATGCACATATCGTTCAATATTTATGATGTATGCTGTTTTTGCATCCACAGTAGCAAATACTTTCACTCCATACATCGCTAGCTTATTTCAAATATAGTGTTGAAAGGAACAGTTTCCTCTAAATGTTAGTAACTGCTTATCAATGGTAATGTATACACTGAAATCAAACTATTTCATAAAACTGTTATAACATAAGTTTAAATAATTCTCTTACTGTACATAGTTTTTCTATGTCTCTGCACGTAGTTCTATCTCTTATATTGTCATCTAATGCACCATGGCCAAATAACAAGAATCAGTGCTATTTCACCATCTTCCAGAAAACACTAACCCTTGTTTCACATAAGCTTGCCCCGTATCTCTTAACGGTCACGTGACCTTATCACCTCTCATTCGCTGCTATTGCAGTATAGACTGTTGTGCGGTAAAAATTAGTTCGTTACTTAACATGGTGATATATCTTTATATGTTGGAAGAGAATTGTCAAATTTATATTTTCGTAACTGTTTTAATTAAATATATTACGCAACAGAGTTAATTTATCTGAAATTAATGTTAACTCCTAACCGAAGTAAAGAGGAGGTTCCTTTGCTCTCAAGCACATGGCACGGTAGCACGTGGTTTAGCGATAGTGATGACATATTCGTTTATATGACTTTTATCACTGACCTTGTTTTGAACTGGATTAGTCATATATCGCCATTCGAAGGTGTGTTGTGCCGAGTGCGAGAGCTAAATTATTTTATTGCTCGTTTATTGCGCGTGTACTTATTATATATATATATTTATTTATTTACTTACTTACTTACTTACTTACTTACTTACTCACTCACTCACTCACTCACTCACTCACTCACTCACTCACTCACTCACTCACTCACTCACTCACTCACTCACTCACTCACTCACTCACTCACTCACTCACTCACTTATCTATTTATTTATCTATTTATTTATCTATTTATTTATCTATTTATTTATCTATTTATCTATCTATTTATCTATTTATTTATTTATTTATTTATTTATTTATTTATGTATTTATTTATTTATTTATTTATTTATTTATTTATTTATTTATTTATTTATTTATTTATTTATTTATTTATTTATTTATTTATAATTGGACAGTCTACCGCCAGGTTTTCGCTGAAGCATCGCAAGGGAAAACTTTTACAAAACGGCGAAAAAGGAAATGTGTGGCATGCATTTAATGCACTCACAGAGAAGAATCCGTCTTTGTGAGTGAGAGAAGTCGAACAGCTGCGCTCTGACTTACAGGTGTGTTAGATACGTAGGAACATCGGGACATGAAATTGAGACAACAGGAAAACTTACCACTCCAGGGGCGATATTGCTGTGTGGCGAAGACATTATTTAAGGACAATCAGATTGTACCGAGATACAAATCGTAAAATATACTACCTTGACGAGACTTAGGTGAATGAAGGACACACGACAAGTATGACATGACATGACTTTTAAGACTGAAAAATAGGCATTTTTGCAAGGTATGTGTGCTGGTTTTAAAATATCCCAGTGGAGAAGGCCGAAGGCCTTTCATTATAAACTTTTTTCAGTTTTATTGCTTATTCTTCAGTTTCAACTTGCTCAGTTTCATTATAAACTTCATTATTTTTGCATGCCTTCATATTCTTATGTATATGATTTTATCTATCTTCCTGGCAATTATTATGACGTTTACTGCAGTTTAAAATATGACGGGAAGGCACCGCCTATGGCCTATGGCACGAAAGCATTAGCCAGTTAGGGTTTGGGGGAAGGTAGTTGCACGATGATTGATACATGTGAGCGGGGCAAGGTTATATGTTACAGAGATTAGCTCAGCAACAACTACTTATAATCCCTGTTTATGGTACAAACAAAATGCTAACAACACTTCTAAACGGAGGTATTATAATAAACAAATAGGTACCTACAATAGAAACCGATTGGTTGCGTTTATGAAAATTGTCATTTATGCTACAAAATTAAGGTACTTTGTGATCAGCACACGGTCCTCTGAACCAGTCAGTGGACTGTGTGGTATTTCTCAGACCAATAACTATGAAGATAACAACTTAATAAATAACCAATAACTTACGAAAACTAGGTACCAAGTCAGCCATGATTAGCTACGTAGATAACGACCCTTCAGCAGGGAGAATTGTCAATTACAAAGTAATTTCTCCCCGACCATAATTCACCACAACCATGTCGTTTGAGAACAGCTGCTAGTTGATCTAGCTAGGCTGAAATATTCGAAGGCTGTTCAATAAAGAATGACCACAATTGATATTTGACAATGTACCTTTACTCATCCTCATAATTTTGAGGATTCTGGTCAAAATAGTCTCCCCTGAATGCGATGCACTTGTCCCAGCGTTTCTGCCAGTCTTCAAAGACATGCTGGAAACCATTTTTGAGAGATCCTTGAAATTTGCCTCCGCAGCCTTCACTACTGCTTCTGATGATGGATAATATCTCCTACGAAGGCGTTTCTTCAAGGTAGAGAATAGAAAAATGTCACATGGGGCTAAATCCGGAGTATAGGGAGGGTGAGGGATGCACTTCACGTTGATTTTTGCAAGATATTCACCAACAACATTGGCAATATACGGCCGCGCATTATCGTGGTGCAGCATCCAGCCTGCTTCACGGAAATGTGGTCTATTGCACCTGATATGGACTTGCAATGTTTTCAGGACATCCCTTTAGTATTGTCTTGTTACTGATGTGTATGCAGGTACAACATACTGATAAACCATTCCAGGAATATCAAAGAATGAGATGACCATAACATTCCCAGCAGAAGCAATCACTTTTACTCTTTTGGAGGTTGGTGATGAAGGATATTTCCACACTGAGCTTTGCTGTTTGCTCTCAGGATCAAAATGATATAGCCAAGTTTCATCAGCAGTGATTACGTTTGAAAGAAGCTCCGGATCTTCCTCTAATATCAACTTTAACTATATGTTAACTCCATTGGAGTGGTGGGCGACACTGAACATGTCTGCACTTGCGTGGTTCTCACAGGCGGGAACCAGGAGTACCAACAATGAAACTACTACGGCGTGTTTGTTTCACATTAAGCTAATAGAATATAATAAGATTGAATTTTAGCGCGAAAAAATATGACCGTAGAAAAACTATGATCTTTCTTTATTGAACAGCCCTCGTAGTTAAACATTCGTCTGAGGGCTACACAGAGCCACGCATGCGTAGTGCTAATTGATTCCGTGAAATTTATGGAAAAGGCACTGGATGATACCTGTTAACCACGAGGCTAACCTACGCTCCTACCATTACGTACAAAAATGCAGATATTTAAGGAACGATTCGAACATGCTGTTCTCTACGCCAAAGACCATTAAACTTTGTTTTGCTTTAATAAGCTCAGCTATTTCATGAGACAACGGAGACCATACATTACGTTTTCTCTGCTCATGAAGCCAATTTCTTGGAGCTATACACAGTCTGCTCGTTCCACATTTTGTTTCAAACAAGAAGCGACTTGCAGCAGTTACTTTAGTGGCATGTCTTCCTGTGGTTTTCATGACAACCTTCCCTTCGCCATTGCTGTAGCCAATAAGGCTCTCCACTCTCCTTTCCCTTTAACAACATGTACTTTTGCGGTAGCATGTTGCAAATTTTAGCCCACGCTTTGGAAACACTGTCCTCTCCTTGTCTACTATAAGTGAACTGTCAGATGTCACTTCTTGTTTAAATACTGATACCCATAGAGTGTCACGCCCCTATGTCAAAATGTACTTTCGTAATAATGTTTCTTTGGGAAAATAAAGACCTTTTTCACTTAAACATTATAAAATGTATTTCACAAAATCTTTTATGCACTTTAAGAAAGTCCACTATAAACATGAATACATGAGAAGTAATAGCGATCATCATAATGATCATCAAAATTATTTCCAGGAGTATGCACACACTTAATTTTGCTAGATCCATGAATGGTTGTTTTCATTAATAATTTATATCAATAGCAACTAAGTCACTATTAGTACTATTTTTATACTTAAGTTTGTAGAACATAATATGGCTTCTTTTTCTTACAAGTACAATTTATGGCCCAATTTTTTGGCTTTCGTGTTATTGTTAAGGAAAATTTCAAACAACATAGTTTTCTTACAAACAACTAATTATCACAGTTGATTGGTTAGCTAGCACCATCCGCTAGTAGCTGTTCTCTAAGAGTCCATTTCGCTTTTCTTTTGTTTTATTATTTTTCAGCTAAAAGAAAAGGGAACCCCAGAAAAGAAAAGAAAATCTATAAAGAATAGAAAAGAGAACACAAGGAAGCAGTACACTTATGAACCAATTCTACGGTTTCAAATAAAGATTTTTTTTAAAGAAAACATTACGTCATCCAACGTTAAGTCATATCGGACTATACCAATTTCCTGTTTCACATGACTATGTCGCTGTGTAATATATAGGTACTGTATATTTCCCCACTTAATAAGGTGCTATTTAATGAAAAATAACAAGAAGATTATAATCAAAACTGATAGTAGCCATACTGCTTCTAGCATGCTTGCAAAATTGGTTCTTGATCAACTAATTGAGGCAGTTTAAATCCCGGAGGTTCTCTTTAAGAGCGTTCTCACACACTAAATGGTAACACAGCGGCTATGGCCCTAGCTTCGGGATTTAGACATCGGCAGCCTGAGAGATAAGTAGCGTTCTCGCCAAGATGATGATGATGATGATGATGATGATGATGATGATGATGATGATGGTGGTGGTGGTGTTTAAGGGCACACAACTGCTAGGTCATTAGCGCCCTCCAGTAAGTGATGAGTTTAAAAAGCTAAGTAAAAGACTAAAACCCTAAACAACAATCAATCAAATAAAAACAAGATAAAACATCCGCACAACGGTGTAGCAAAGACTAAAATAGAAACTAAAATCATAAAAACCAGTAAAAGTTTAAAATGGTTATAAAACCCAAATTGTTGGGGCGTAAGCTCCAAAATTTATAGACGAAAAGAACGCTAAAACTTTGCTCACCGCCGTCTCGTCATCCGCGAGGATCTCAGCCAAGCTGGCCGGCAGCTGGAGAGACCTGCGGAGACCTGCTAGCCTAAAACAATCTAAAATTACATGGCGCACCGACAGTTCAACACCGCAGAGCGGGCAAACTGGAGCCGGTATCCGGTTCAATAAAAAGCTGTGACTAAAACAACAGTGTCCAATGCGCAACCGAGCCAGGGTTACCTCGTCCCGTCGGGATAAACGACAGGAGGTCGACCAAGGAATCGGAAGGCCCTTCACCGATCTCAGCGTGTTGCCACGCAGAGCAGACCACACATCCCGCCAGCACGAGAGCGCCTCCCTGCGTACAAGTCCAAAGCCTTCCGCGGTAACCAGAGGGAGGCTAATACTTGTCGTTATGGCTCCCGCCTTAGCCGCCGAATCAGCCATTTCGTTTCCTTCCAGGCCCACGTGACCAGGAACCCATGCGCACACGCTGACACCAGAGGCGTGCAAAACGTGGAGGGCATCCTGGATACGCTGTACAAGGGAGTGGTGGTTGTACAGCTCACGAAGGCTCTGGAGGGCGCTTAGGGAGTCGTTGAGGATAAGGCTGTCACCCAACCTTCTGCGGCGAACATATAAAATGGCTCGGTATATTGCATGGAGCTCCGCTGTGTAAATAGAAGTGCTGCCATGGAGACCGAATGTTCTCGCCAAGCGTAAACACAATAAGTGCTAACATAAGATATCAAAAATCTTCTGGACATTTCTCTTCCCCGTGGTTTCAGAAAGTGTGGACCAGTTCTGTAGAAACTTCAGTGATTACATTAGTCACGTGATGATAATAATAAAGAATAGTTTAGTGAAAGTGTTTCTGGTGCAACAGAAGGTGCTCTGAATGAATTTGTAGTGATTGCAGTGGTAAATTGAATGATGCTATTTGCGAGAAATTGGAGAAGCCTTTGTTCAGTTCCCCAACGAGTGAATCCTACGAAAGAACAGGCTAGTAACGAAGAATGTGAAGTGGTAGGGAAAACTAAGTGAAACGGCAGTGAGAACTTAGGTAAGGTGAGCTGTTAAAAGTTGAGTGAACTCACAACGTATTTGGATTCTTTTGAAAACATCTCTTGCATAGCATCTAATCCCACTGCCAAACATCTTCAAAGGATCCTGATCTCCAAGATGCCCTAATTGAAGCAGCCTTAAGATGAATTCTACAACCAGTAATCCTATTGAGAGATCAGCGGGATTGAAAGGTATACTTTAATCAGCTTAAAAACTTTCTCTCCTGCGGTACACAGAATATTACAGAGCCCTGAAGAGTACTAATCGTATTAGCTATATGAAGCACCTGTATTTATCAAGACGTTTTCATCAACGTGCTGTGATCAGCCGAACTTACAGTATGTTGTGCGGAAAGACCTGATGCTACATCACCCTCAATATAATCTTCTTATCTGTATTGATATTATAGGGAGAGAAACGGTGCATGTGGTTGAAGAGGAAAAACGGGAATATGAAATAAATGTTAATAGTTCCTTATACTTGCTATTCTTCTGCATAAGAACAGACTATAAAGCATTTCCAAATAGTTTCAAATGATGTTCTTTAAGGGACCTTGTAGTCGTGTCACTTATCCTTAATATTATTTTATTAAATATAAGATATGAAACATTTAGTTTTCTGTGTATGGACCTAGTACGTAGAGAAGGTCGATTGTATTTCACAAAGAATTCGGTTCATATATGAAGGTAAAAACTTCGTTTAAGGCTCAATAAATATAAAGGGAGTTTGATCAATAATATTCAATATAAAATAAAATCTTCATATCTAATATCCCGGTTTCTGGAATCTATACCAGGCCTTATTATGCGAACTTCATTTTTAATATTATTATAACTACTGATTTAGATTTCACAAAACAATTTACAAATTTTGCAGATATAATCCACTTTCTACCTTAACGAACTAACTAAACCTAAAGATTACTGGATTCCAGTAACATTACAAATATAATATATCTAAAACAGTCTTTTTTCTTATTTACTTCTACTTCAACAATATAAATAACATTTAAATTTTTACTACAGCTTTAATTCTTATAACAAGCTACGAAAGACTGCTTCCTACAGTTTTAAAATTTCCTCTTCTGCAGCTGGTATCCAAAGCTTCCTCCTACTGGTATCCATCTCCTAAAGGAACTGGCATCAGTAGATGGAGCTGGTTCGTCAGTTCCACACATCCGGGTAGTCCTCTCTCCGCTCTGCATAATCAGTTGTATCTGTCCGCTCTGATACTCTCCATATATATCTTCTCTCCAGTTATTCTCTTTCTGTCTTTCTGTCATCTTTCTGATGTCCATAATTGGCGTCTTAAATCAGGTCTTCAAGTCTGGTAATCTCTATCTTCAGTTTCTCTTTGTGCTATTTCCCTCCGACGATCTCTTAAGTTATATTCTTTTCTCATAGATTGAAATGTTCTTACGTTTCTTTTTTGAAATATTATGTCGCGGGTCATATATTCCTCCAACGCCTTAACGGATATTATTTGAGACATATTTTCTAAATGCACATAAACTTTTGCATCTCTTAAGATGTAAAATTCAATATGTGGGAGTCAAATAAATTACTAACCGAGTGGGATAACTGAGGCAGTTTTGTCTATGTCCCATATTTGGGAGGTCTGGGTTCAATTGCCGTGGCTGGCCTACCTGCCTCATGGGGTTTTCTGGAGTTTCCCCAGGTCGCCTAATTACATCCTCAAATGAAATGGTATTTCCCCATTTCATGTACATTATCATTTCACATCATCTCTCATCTGGTGGTCTCTTTCGGGGTAGAAGTGTCGGAGAGAATCTTGGCGCTGCATGGCAGGTTGATAAGCTCCTGGTTAACAAATGCACACATATATTTTGAAGTGGTAGCTGTGACATACTGGCCCATATTTACTTTCACTTGTTATACAAAATTATGCTCACTGAGATCATAAGTGTCTTATTTCCATCCTGCGATAACTGATCGAATTCTGAAACAAATTGCATAGTATGGAAGTTCTGCAAATTGTAAGATAGGACATGATGTAGTACGAGGGCTGTTCAATAAAGAATGGTTACAATTTTTTTTATTTGACAATGTACCTTTGCTCATCCTCATTATTTTGATGGCCCTTCTCAAAATAGTCTCCCCTGAATTCGATGCACATGTCCAAGCTTTTCTGCCAGTCTTCAAAGACATGCTGGAAACCATTTTTGGGATATCCTTCAAAATCACCTCCGCAGCGTTCACCACTGCTTTTGATGATGGATAATGCCTCACACGAAGGCGTTTCTTCAAGTTAGGGAATAGAAAAAAGTCACATGGGGTAAAATCCGCACAATAGGGAGGGTGAGGGATGTACTTCACGTTGATTTTTGCAAGATATTCAGCAACAACTTTGGCAATATGCGGCCGCACATCCAGCCGGCCTCACGGAAATGTGGTCTTTTGCGCCTGATATGGACTCACAATGTTTTCAGGACATCCGTTTTGTATTGTCCAGTTACTGATGTGTGTGCATGTACAACACGCTGATAAACCATTCCATAAATATCAAAGAATGAAATGACCATCATTTTCCCAGCAGAAGCTATTACTTTTGCCTTTTTTGGGGGTTGGTGATGAAGGATATTTCCACACTGAGCTTTGCTGTTTGCTCTCAGGATCAAAATGATATAGCCAAGTTTCATCAGCACTGATTACGTTTGAATCAAACTTCGGATCTTCCTCTAACATCAACTTTAACTGCATGTTACCTCCATTGCAGCGGTAGGCGACACTGAACATGTCTGAACTTGCCTGGTTCTCACAGGCGGGAACCACGAGTACCAACAATGAAACTACTACGGCGTGTTTGTTTCACATTAAACTAACAGAATATAATTAGATTGAGTTTTGGTGAGAAAATTTATGCCCGTAAAAAATAATTATCATTCTTTATTGAACAGCCCTCGTAGTTAAACATTCGTCTGAAGGCTACACATAGCCACGCATGCGTAGTGCTAACTGATTCCGTGAAATTTATGGAAAAGACACTGGATGATACCTGTCATTCACGAGGCTAACCTACGCAGCTACCATTACGTACAAAAATGCAGATATTTAGGGAACGATTCGAACATACTGTTCTCTACGCCAAAGACCATTAAACTTTGTTTTGCTTTAATAAGCTCAGCTATTCCATGAGACAACGGAGACCATACATTACTTTTTCTCTACTCATGAAGCCAATTTCTTGGAGCTCTACACAGTCTGCTCGTTCCACATTTTGTTTCAAACAAGAAGCGACTTGCAGCAGTTACTTTAGTGGCATGTCTTCCTGTGGTTTTCATGACAACCTTCCCTTCGCCATTGCTGTAGCCAATAAGGCTCTCCACTCTCCTTTCCCTTTAACAACATGTACTTTGTCGGTAGCATGTTGCAAATTTTAGCCAACACTTTGGCAACACTGTCCTCTCCTTCTCTACTATGAGTGAACTGTCAGATGTAACTTCTTTTTTAAATACTGATACCCAAAGAATGCCACGCCCCTATGTCAAAATGTACTTTCGTAATTGTTTCTTTGGGAAAATAAAGACCTTTTTCACTTAAACATTATAAAATGTATTTCACAAAATCTTCTATGCACTTTAAGAAAGTCCACTATAAAATGAATACATGAGAAGTAATAGGCATCATCATCACCATCATCATTATGATCATCAAAATTATTTCCAGGAGTAATGCACACACTTAATTTTGATAGAACCATGAATGGTTGTTTTCATTAATAATTTATATCAATAGCAACTAAGTCACTATTAGTACTATTTTATACTTAAGTTTGTAGAACATAATATGTCTTCTTTTTCTTACAAGTACAATTTATGGCCCAATTTTGTGGCTTACGTTTTATTGTTAAGGAAAATTTCAAATAACATAGTTTTCTTACAAACAACTACTTATCACAGTTGTTTGGTTAGCTAGCACCTTCCGCTAGGAGCTGTTCGCTAAGAGTCCATTTCGCTTTTCTTTTGTTTTATTATTTTGCAGCTAAAAGAAAAAGAAACCCCAGAGAAGAAAAGAAAAACTATAAAGAACAGGGAAGAGAACACAAGGAAGCAGTACACTTACGAACCAATTCTACGGTTTCCAATAACGATCTTTTTGTTTAGAAAAGTTTTTACGTCATCCAACGTTAAGTCATATCGGACTACACCAATTTCCTGTTACACATGACTATGTCGCTGTGTAATATATAGGTACTGTATATTTCCCCACTTAATAAGGTGCTATTTAATGAAAAATAACAAGAAGATTATAATCAAAGCTGATAGTAACCATACTCCTTCTACCATTCTTGCAAAATTGGTCCTTGATCAACTAATTTAGGCAGTTTAAATGCCGGAGTTTCTCTTTAAGAGCATTCTCACACACTAAATGGTAACACAGCGGCTATGGCCCTAGCTTCGGGATTTAGACATCGGCAGTCTGAGAGATAAGTAGCGTTCTCGCCAAGATGATGATGATGATGACGATGATGATGGTGTTTAAGGGCTCACAACTGCTAGGTCATTAGCGCCCTCCAGTAAGTGATGAGTTTAAAAAGCCAAGTAAAAGAGTAAAACCCTAAACAACAATCAATCAAATAAAAACAAGATAAAAACATCCGCACAACGGTGTAGCAAAGACCAAAATAGAAACTAAAATCATAAAAACCAGTAAAAGGTTAAAATGGTTATAAAACCCAAATTGTTGCGGCCTAAGGTCGAAAATCTATAGACAAAAAGATCGCTAAAACTTTGCTCACCGCCGTCTCGTCATCCGCGAGGATCTCAGCCAAGCTGGCCGGCAGCTTGAGAGACCTGCGGAGACCTGCTAGCCTAAAACAATCTAAATTACATGGCGCACCGACAGTTCAACCCCGCAGAGCGGGCACACTGGAGCCGGTATCCGGTTCAATAAAAAGCTGTGACTAAAATAACAGTGTCCAATGCGCAACCGAGCCAGGGTTACCTCGTCCCGTCGGGATAAACGACAGGAGGTCGACCAAAGAATCGGAAGGTCCTTCACCGATCTCAGCTTGTTGCCACGCAGAGCAGACCACATCGCGCCAGCACGAGAGCGCCTCCCTGCGCATAAGCCGAAAGTCTTCCGCGGTAACCAGAGGGAGACTAATACTTGGTGTTATGGCTCCCGCCTTAGCCGCCGAATCAGGCATTTCGTTTCCCTCCAGGCCCACGTGACCAGGAACCCATGCGCACACGCTGACGCCAGAGGCGTGCAAAACGTGGAGGGCATCCTGGATACGCTGTACAAGGGGTTGGTGGTTGTACAGCTCACGAAGGCTCTGGAGGGCGCTCAGGGAGTAGCTGAGGAAGAGGCTGTCACCCAACCTTCTGCGGCGAACCTATAAAATGGCTCGGTATATTGCATGGAGCTCCGCTGTGTAAATAGAAGTGCTGCCATGGAGACCGAATGTTCTCGCCAAGCGTAAACACAATAAGCGCTATCATAAGATATGAAAAATCTTCCGGACATTTCTCTTCCCCGTGGTTCCAGAAAGTGTGGACCAGTTCTGTAGAAACTTCAGTGATTACATTAGTGCGGTGATAATAGTAAGAGAATAGTTTAATGAAAGCTCTTCTGGTGGAAGAGAAAGTTTTCTGAATGACTTTGTAGTGATTGCTGAGATAAATTGAATGATGCTATTTGCGAGAAATTGGAGAAGCCTTTGTTCAATTCCCCAACGAGTGAATCCTACGAAAGAAGAGGCTAGTAACGAAAAATGAGAAGTGGTAGGCAAAACTAAGTGAAACAGCAGTGAGAACCTAGGTAAGGTGAGCTGTTAAAAGTTGAGTGAACTCACAACGTATTTGGATTCTTTTGAAAACATCTCTTGCATAGCATCTAATCTCACTGCCAAACATCTTCAAAGGATCGTGATCTCCAAGAAGCCCTAATTGAAGCAGCCTTAAGATGAATTCTATAACCAGTAATTCTATTGAGAGATCAGGGGGATTGAAAGGTATACTTTAATCAGCTTAAAAACTTTCTCTCCTGCGGTACACAGAATATTACAGAACCCCGAAGAGTACTAATCGTATTAGCTATATTAAGCACCTGTATTTATCAAGACGTTTTCATCAACGTGCTGTGATCAGCCGAACTTACAGTATGTTGTGCGGAAAGACCCGATGCTATATCACCCTCAATATAATCTTCTTATCTGTATTGATATTATAGGGAGAGAAACGGTGCATGGGGTTGAAGAGGAAAAAGGAGAATGTGTAATAAATTTTAATAATTCTTTACACTTGCTATTCTTCTGCATAAGAACAGACTATAAAGTATTTCCAAATAGTTTCAAATGATGTTCTTTAAGGGACCTTGTAGTCGTGTCACTTAGCTTTAATGTTATTTTATTAAATATAAGATATGAAACTTTTACCTTTCTGTGTATGGACTTAGTAGGTAGAGAAGGCGGATTGTATTTCACCAAGAATTCGGTTCAGAGTTGAAGGTAAAAACTTCGTTTAAGGCTCAATAAATATAAAGGGAGTTTGATCAATAATATTCAATATAAAATAAAATCTTCATATCTAATATCCCGGTTTCTGGAATCTATACCAGGCCTTATTATGCGAACTTCATTTTTAATATTATTATAACTACTGATTTAGATTTCACAAAACAATTTACAAATTTTGCAGATATAATCTACTTTCTACTTTAACGAACTAACTAAACCTAAAGATTACTGGATTCCAGTAACCTTACAAATGTAATTTATCTAAAACAGTCTTTTTTCTACTTTACTTCTACTTCAACAATATAAATAACATTTAAATTTTTACTACAGCTTTAATTCTTATAACAAGCTACGAAAGACTGCTTCCTACAGTTTTAAAATTTCCTCTTCTGCAGCTGGTATCCAAAGCTTCCTCCTACTGGTATCCATCTCCTAAAGGAACTGGCATCAGTAGATGGAGCTGGTTCGTCAGTTCCAGACATCCGGGTAGTCCTCTCTCCGCTTCTGCATAATCAGTTGTATCTGTCCGCTCTGATACTCTCCATATATATCTTCTCTCCTGTTATTCTCTTTCTGTCTTTCTGTCATCTTTCTGATGTCCATAATTGGCGTCTTAAATAAGGTCCTCAAGTCTGGTAATCTGTATCTTCAGTTTCTCTTTGTGCTATTTCCCTCCGACGATCTCTTAAGTTATATTCTTTTCTCATAGATTGAAATGTTCTTACGTTTCTTTTTTGAAATATTATGTCGCGGGTCATATATTCCTCCAACGCCTTAACGGATATTATTTGAGACATATTTTCTAAATGCACATAAACTTTTGCATCTCTTAAGATGTAAAATTCAATATGTGGGAGTCAAATAAATTACTAACCGAGTGGGATAACTGAGGCAGTTTTGTCTATGTCCCATATTTGGGAGGTCTGGGTTCAATTGCCGTGGCTGGCCTTCCTGCCTCATGGGGTTTTCTGGAGTTTTCCCAGGTCGCCTAATTACATCCTCAAATGAAATGGTATTTCCCCATTTCATGTACATTATCATTTCACATCATCTCTCATCTGGTGGTCTCTTTCGGGGTAGAAGTGTCGGAGAGAATCTTGGCACTGCATGGCAGGTTGATAAGCTCCTGGTTAACAAATTCACACATATATTTTGAAGTGGTAGCAGTGACATACTGGCCCATATTTACTTTCACTTGTTATACAAAATTATGCTCACTGAGATCATAAGTGTCTTATTTCCATCCTGCGATAACTGATCGAACTCTGAAACAAATTGCATAGTATGGAAGTTCTGCAAATTGTAAGATAGGACATGATGTAGTACGAGGGCTGTTCAATAAAGAATGGTTACAATTTTTTTTTATTTGACAAGGTACCTTTGCTCATCCTCATTATTTTGATGACCCTTCTCAAAATAGTCTCCCCTGAATGTGATGCACTTGTCCCAGCATTTCTGCCAGTCATCAAAGACATGCTGGAAACTATTTTTGAGAGATCCTTCAAAATCGCATCTGCAGCCTTCACCACTGCTTCTGATGATGGATAATGCCTCCGCCGAAGGAGTTTGTTCAAGTTACGGAATAGAAAAAGTCACATGGGGGCTAAATCCGGACTATAAAGAGGGTGAGGAATGCACTTTACGTTGATTTTTGCAAGATATTCTGCAACAACATTGGCAATATGCGGCCGCACATTCATCCTGCTTCACGGAAATGTGGTCTTTTGTGCCTGATATGGACTTGCAATGTTTTGAGGATATTCCTGTAGTATTGTCCAGTTGCTGATGTGTGCAGGTATAACATGCTGATAAACCATTCCATAAATATCAAAGAATGGGATGACCAAATCTTTCCCAGCAGAAGCAACCATTTTTTATTATTTGGAGGTTGGTGATGAAGGAGATTTCCACACTAAGCTTTGCTGTTTGCTCTCAGGATCAAAATGATGTAGCCAAGTTTCATCAGCAGTGATTACTTTTTAAAGAGGCTCCGCAACTTCCTCTAACATCAACTTTAACTACATGTTACCTCCATTGCAGCGGTAGGCGATGCTGAATATGTCTGAACTTACCTGGTTCCTACAGGCGGTAACCAGGAATACCAATAATGAAAATACTACGGCGTGTTTGTTTCATATAAAGCTAACAGAATATATTAAGATTGAATTTTAGCGCGAAAAATTATGACCGTAAAAAAATTATGATCCTTCTTTACTGAGCAGCCCTCGTATAATGGAAGGAATGGAGGGAGACACTTGATCCACCGCTGAGGTAGACCACAGACGGCCAGAGAACTCAGCTAGCGAAGTCGCAGAAATGTATACAGATTTCCCTAACAGATGGGTAGATTGTTGTCACCCAGCGCAACATCAGAAGAGAAAGGGCAACGAAGTAACCCTAGTGGTCAGGGCACCAACTTCAAGGAGTGCCTGGGATGGTGTACAATGCACGCATTTGAACCGTCTGTCAACATCCTACGGAGCTACATCAAACCTGAAAAATGAAAGGAAATTTGAAAAGAACGCAAATTATAGGATTGCGCGCAGACGGTATTTTAATCCTGCTTTGGCTAGTGACAAGGGGAAACCACGGATAAATGTAAGTCAGAGGTTCCGTCGTCAGGTATCGAACCCATGACCTTCCGAAAGGAGGCTACAAGCTTTTGCGGTGCCATTTCGCTCATTTGAGATACGAAACTCTTCATTCCCATTGGTTAAAATAACACTATGTGAATACAGAGCAACAAAAATGGTTATAATTGTCGTATGTTACAACTGTTCAGATTTCGTTGCCTATGTTGGGAGAAATACAGTTTGTTGAAAAACTGGTTGACCTTAAAAGGTCAAACTGTACAAAAACTGTATAACTTCTTAAAATTCACAACTTATGTCAATTACATTTAACTTTCTTTGTGAATTAAGGATACTCATGTCTGAAAAACCTTGAATCTACGAGGGTGGTTAAAAAAGAAATGCCTCCTAATTTTTTTCCTTAAATAAGTAAGTTATGTGAAAACTTTGATTTGGCGCAATTCCTCAATCCTTCTTTTCTAATCCCCTGCAGTAGTAACTTCCTAAGTCAACAGGTGGCCGCACTGCATCCTCTTGCAAAATGGCCGACATCGACATTCGTATTAGACAGCGTTCTGTGATAGAATTATTGATTGAGGAAGGTGAAACACCAATTCGCATTCACGAAAGGCTAAAAACTGTGTATGGTGATGCAACGGTGGATGTCAGCAGTGTTAGACGATGGGTTTGTCGCTGTAACGAAGCTGAAGGGCAAACACCATTGGCAGATGAAAAGCGAAGCGGCAGGCCGGTGACTGCAGTGACTCCATGCAACATTCAGCAAGTCGATGACATCATTCGTGTTGATCGCCGGGCAACAACAGGTTAACTGTGTCGCATTACCTCCCTCAGTAAAGACAGTGTGATGAGAATTATTCAACAACTGAGTTACTGAAAAGTTTGTTCACGTTGGGTACCAAGAATGTTAACCGCCCAAAACAAAGAAACAAGGAAATCAATAACCTTCGAAAACTTGTAGCGCTTTAATTTGGAGGGAGAGGAGTTTTTTTAAAAAAAATGTTGCTGGAGACGAAACGTGGGTTCATTTTTTTTTTTAACCTGAATCAAAGAGGCAGTCAATGGAATGGCATCACACAATGTCAGCGAAGGTAAAAAAATAATAAAATCTCAGCGGTCGGCAGGGAAAGTTATGGCGACAGTGTTTTGGGATGCAGAGGGTGTGCATATGATTGATTTTCTGGAGTAGGGATACACAATAAATTCTGTCCAATACGTCAGAACTGTCAAAAAGCTGAAAGCACGTCTTCGCCGAGTTCGCCCAACAAAATTTATGGTGGATGTTCTTTTTTTGCATGACAATGCAAGACCACACGCCAGCCGTTACACCACTGTAGAAATTGAGAAATTGGGATGGAAAGTCTTACCTTCCCACCTCCCATGCGGCCCTGACTTGGCACCATCAGACTTCCATCTGTTCAGGCCACTAAATGAAGCTCGTCGTGGGATTCATTTTGAAGATGAGGAGGCTGTGAAAACGTCCGTGCGTCAATGGCTTAGGAAGCAAGACCATGTGTTTTACCACACTGGAATACATGCCGTAGTTGAAGTACAAGTACAGGATTAGGATTAGGATATCACTGCGTTGGGGATTCGGTACGTAGGCCACATTCTCGGCCCATTGTTCCTATGTCCCAAGTGGGGCACCCCGGGAGGAAGGATGAGGCGATAGGAGACAGAGAGCGGCCGATCCAAGCAACCACGACAGTGCAAAGGACAGGTGCTATTTAATTAGACAAAAAAGGTTATTGTCATTGTTTGCACTTTTTGACCAGTTTTCACAGATGACTATCCTTAAGCCATTGACATATTCCTTTTAACTTGTCTGAGTTTCTCAATACTTTTTCTTTTCTCAAATGGGTAGTCGTTATTTTTTCTTGTATTTCTTGGCCATGCATTTCAAAACCATTACATAGTGTGTAAATCTGTATATGATTTCAATATGAATAAAATGCTACACTATTCTCATATACCTTTGCAGCTACAAGAGAATTAATAATAAAATGTTGGTTTCAACAAATACGAAGTAGAAAAAATAAGTTTTTGAGAATAATTTGAAAAATGGTAAAACGTGATGTCTATACAACACATTAAACCTGTTATTTACACAGATGGTAGCGTGTCTGCCTCAGGAATTCCCGAGTTTAAATCTCCGTTAGGGTGAGTTACCTGGAGATGTTTTTAAGGGGTTTTCCCTTACCCTGAAAGACGAATGTCAGGTAACTCTAAGCTCCATGGACCCTGAGCTCATTTCACTAATTCATTCACCAATTTCATCGCCCAATATGACTTAATGTTGGGCGACATAAATTACAAGAATAAAGAAAGAAAGAAAGAAAGAAAGAAAGAAAGAAAGAAGGGAGGAAGGGAGGGAGGGAGGAAGGGAATAAGGGAGGGAGTAGGGGAGGGAAGGAGTAGGGGAGCAGGGGAAGAAGGAAGGATGGTAGGAAGGGAGGAACGGAGAGGGGGAGGGAGAGAGGGAGGGAGAGATTGAGGAAGTTAGGGAGTTTGGGGAATGAGGGAGGAAGGGTGGAAGGGAGGAAGGGAGGAAGGGAGGGAGGAAAGGAGGGAGGGAGGTGGGAGGGAGGAAGGGAGGAAAACCTAAAAAAAATTCACAAACTCCTAAGAGTATAACTGCTCTGAGAGTTGAAAACACATCTGCACCATATTCACTAATATAAATGTGAAGTTTACAGTGGTTAAATTAATTTGGCAATTGGAATTAAATTACGTTATTTCCACTTTTATGTGCAAAAACAAACCATAAACTGTAGCAATTTCCGCTTAAATAATTCCTGATACTACAGAAACCACTTTCAATGCGAGATGTTCAACCCTTAGTAAATAGGAAGCATTATAATAAAACAATCATCACATATGTATAGCTCACGTGATGTCACTAAGCTGAGCTCCATCAATACAATGGAAAGACTGAAAATAAATAGAAAAATAAGTTTAAATTAATTTTGAAATGCAGATTGGCGTTGATAAATCCAATAGCTAGACCATAATAAACAAAATAAAAAGTTGCTTACCTCACTTCTAAATAGTTTAAAATAGGATTTCACCCACATATCCTTTGATTTATTACTATCCATTAAAACAGACATGTTGCCACTCAGGCTTTAGTGATAAATAACCTATTGCATCCTCACGATTTGCGATATATAAACCAATATGTTAAACTCTTCTGACAGACAGAAAATGCATACAGAATTTCAGCATAAAATACACTTCGTGATCGATAATGTATCTTTAATATGCTTCCAAGTATTTTCGAATACCTACATTTTCAAATATTCGCCATGTGTAAATGAGTTGTTTTAGCAAGTGTTAGCTAAAAATGCATTAAATCTAAAGTGTTGTTTAGTTTTATAAAACAGCGCAAAAAGCTCTACCTTGAAAATTAATAAATACGTTTCTTTTTCCTTTTTTTATTCCAGCAAAAACGCTCCTTTCGCATCTCTGTAAACAAGAGAAACTTCCTTTGTTGGGATTATAGTTTAAAATTAAGGAAAACATATGAACAGGTTGATATTACAAACTTCAGTTCTACAGTTAACACTTGTGTACTGAGCTCACACAACTTTCGGTACTCATTCCTCTGCAAGCTGTTCCTACACCAGATTATTATACTATTACTGGTAAATTCTGGTGTACTTTTAGTTAACATTTAGCCTTCGGTTGTTAAAGTGTCAGATTTACTATGCAGTGGATTTTAAGTTTTATGTTCTTTGCATGAGAACTAGGAAAAAAAAAACATAAATTGTACATTACAATTGACAAAGATCTAAGTACTTGAATATAAAACCAGTAACAGGGAATATTTCGGAAACTGTTAACTCCGTATCAACATAAATATAAATTGTTTTAAAGAGATCTACTCTTTTGTGACAGTTTTTATATATCTCACAGTTTAGACTTACACGAAATGCAGAGGACTTCAGTGAACATTGCCACAACTTTTAATTAGTCATACACATCTCTCAGTCACCTTTTGTGGGAACCTAGCAAGCATTTGTGCCATTTGTCCACCGCTGACCGACACACAGCTCTGAGGGAGCAGAAATAACAGGAAATGGGTGAGAGGAGATTTTAGTAGAAGGCAATACCTGGCATTCAGGAAAATCCGGTAATGTCCTATGGTCATATTGGATACGAACTCGAGATAAGAACACAGAATCTCCCTAATGCGAGCATCATGCCTTACTCTGTAGCCATCTTGCTTCATAACACAGAGGGTTAAAATATATAAACGCATTTTTACGCAATCACAGGACTTTGGTTCACAGATAAAAGTGTGCATTATGCTGGAAAAGAGTGCTTGATTATTTACGCTGTTATTGCCGATGCATAATGTTCCCATTTACATGATGGTAACGCTGATGTTTAAAGCCAACTCTCATAGACATTGGGATTCCATGCCGTGAATATGCAGTTCATTTGCAATTAGCGCAGCATGCGTCGGACTATATTGCACGGATGTTACTGATCGGTCAATAGGCAGATTGACTTAGTGGGATGGGACAACAAAGTATTCGTGCCCTCCCCCTTTGACCCATAAATTCCATATCGGGTTCAAATTAGCTGAAAGGTGGTAGTTACGTGTTTGCAAATGTAACATGCTTATTGATCGATAAAACTTATAATAGGCGTAGCTGGATCCCCGACACACTTAACCCGTTTAAACAGCGACTTAAAATGTTATAAGTTGAAGAATATTTGTGTAAAATTTCCCAATAGATAATTAAATTACTTATCTCTACATTAAGGTGTAATAATTGTTGTGCATTCTTTATGTTCCGTGCCTATAGTTACATTAAAACTGAAAAAAAAAAACTAACTTCACCCGAATATTTTGATATCTTAGGAAATAATTAAAACATTTGCTTCTAGTTCTTTTAATTTTTATACATTATTTATATGTGTCTGTTCTTTTTCAATTTCTGCTAAAATTTTGAAAACAGCAACCTGAAAATAGAATTTTTTTCAATGTTGCTTAAGGGTTACTAACAGAAAAGACCATGATGCTTCAAGGGGGGGGGGGGCGAGATTAAGAAACGGAAACAACAAAAATGTGTAATATGGTAAACTAAAAAATAAACTAAATAAATAAATAAACAATACGCAATAACAGGTTGTTAAATAGGGCAAAGAAATTAGAATCTTCCTGAATATAAAAATTGTCTAGATAAAAGTCAAACTGAAAAACTCAATGCCATGCCCGGGATTTGCACCACGGATCTCCTGGTTTCCGTCGAGTCGCTCTTACCTATTGTGACTTTGTGGATACGTAGAATTAAAAGGCCGAGTTGCTGACATTAAAAATCTCCCTTATTTTCGTAGAAATACTCTTATAGATTACAGCAGCATTACGTTACATACACCATCAGTCTAACAAGGTCGATCACAATAACAAACAGTGACAGCAGATTACATCCTTAGCTCTCGTTACAACAACACAGCTCGCTGTCTCTCATTTCACAACACTGTTTCACAACTAACTCACTGTTTTACAACTCAACTCTTGTTACACAACAACTAACTCATCACTAGTCATGGCTTCTTTTTTATACACACATTCATGAATTCCACACTGTTCTATACAATCACTAGATGTTTCTCGAATCAACAAGGCATCTAATGACGTAATCGAATATTCTCTCACCTTCCGGAAACGTCTGGGGCGACAAGTCTTTTATCTCGGCTATTTGTTTACACTAGCCGCGCTATTGTTAACTGCTTACGCAAGCTCTTTATTACAGTGAAACAATATCGGCTGTCTGTTTTCTATTTGTGCTGAAACTTTATTGCTTGTTGCCGCGACACTATTGAGCTACGGTGGCCAACGTGTCATCATGACATTAAATTCTTTAGTTAACTCAATTTTTTCCCGGTACCGCTAGGGGCTCTCGTATTCGAGATACCCCGTTTGTGGCGACTTACTATCCTAAGTACTTGAGTACCAGGCTTCATCATTAAACTCTTAGATAGATGGAATCAAACTGAAAAAATTGTCTGTTTATGGTTGTAATTTTAAGTAACTTAAGCATAACTTGTCTCATATTAAGCAAACTTTTATTCTTCCTCAGAGAGCAGGACGGTAGATCATGTTCATAACGAACATTGCCGGACAGTACTTACCTTCAAATTATCCCTCTAATGTTAGAAAGAAAGAACATACCCAGCCTGCCAATAGTGCAGCTTATGTTCATAGCACAGAATTTTACTTCCCATTCATTTTGGTCTGAGATGTTTGTTGGACCCTGATTCACACACACACACACGCACGCACGCACGCACGCACGCACACACACACACTAACACAAACACAGGCACATATTCCCACTTTGAAGCAATTGATATTACAATATCCTGGATATTAAAGAAAGAAATAAGTGTAAGATACAGGCAGCAGAAATGAGGTTCTTAAGAAGTGTTAATGTAATAAACGAGATTTAATAAGAAATGAAAGTATTCGAGAGGAACCAGGCATATATAGATTACAGGACAAATTATAAGAAATTATACAGATCTGGAAAGAACATGTGAATAGAATGGATGAAGAAAGAGCAGCGGTTTAATAAGAAGATACAGTCCTCGTGGAGGAAGAGATGTAGGACGCCCTAGAAGAAGATGGGAAAAGTTGATAGAAAGCGAATAAGAAACAGCCAGAAATACCTAATCTCTGAAGTGAAGAAGGAGAATATGGATGGGGAAATGTCGGTTACATTCTGCATTTGAAATTCACTTAAGCAACACTTTGAAGTCGCATTGGTTTCGGCAATCACGGCAGTATACGAGGGGGGACCCAAAAAATTGGACTCCGAGGGCGCTGCCACTCGTAGACGTAGTGCAGGGTTCTCACGCTAGATGATGTTAGTAGAGACCGTCATCAATCAGCTGTGCAGACGGCGTCAGTGTAGAGCTCAACGTGCAAGTGTGGTATTGTGTTTCTCTGACTGTTGGCGGGTTACCTCTGCGAAGTCGTTATGGCAACTTTAAAAGAACAAAGATTGTATGTGAAATTTTGTTTCCTGCTTAATAATACTGCTACGGAGACACACCAAATGTTTCAGGAAGCTTTCCAGGAGGACACTATGAGCCGCACACAGGTTTTCGAGTGGTTTGGGCTCTTTAAACGTGGTGAGATGTGTGTTGAAGACCAAGCTCGTTCTGGACGCCCTTCAACATCGCGAAATGAGAACATTGAAAAGGTACACCAAAAGATCATCGAGGATCGTCGCCAAATAACCGTCCAAATTTCAGCAGTGACAGGAATCAGTTGGAACTCGTACCAGCGGATTTTGTGGGAGGATTTGCCCATGAGACGTGTTGCTGCTAAGTTTGTTCCGCGCCTTCTCACACAGGAACACAAAACCATCCGCATGAATGTGTTTCAGGACTTGAAAACAGAGATTTCACGTGATCCAAACTTCTTGAACAAAGTCAATACAGGGGATGAGAGTTGGTGTTACGGGTATGACCCAGAAACCAAGCAAGTGTCAAGCCAGGAGAGGACTCCCAACTCTCCCAGACCAAAAAGAGCAGGCAAGTGAGGTCAAATGTAAAGACGATGATCATTGTCTTTTTTGATGTTCGTGAAATTGCGCATCGGGAGTTTGTACCCCCTGGCCAGACTGTTAACCAGCACTTTTACTTGGATGTTTTAAGGCTTCTGCGAGAGAATGTGAGGAGGAAACGCCCGGAACTTTGGCGATCAGGTGACTGGTTTCTGCATCACGACAACGCTCCAGCACACACGGCCTTACGAGTGACCCACTATTTGGCGTCTCAGAGGTTATCTGTCGTTCCCCACGCTCCGTATTCACCGGACCTAGCCCCGTGCGACTTTTTCCTATTTCCATGACTGTAAAAAACGCTAAAATGAGAGCGTTATGGCGATGTGGAGGCGGTAAAAACAGCTTCGTAAAGGGCACTGGACAATATCAAACTTGAAGTGTTTCAAACACGCTTCTAACAGTGGGAAAAAGGACCTGACAAGTACATCGCATGTAATGGAGAGTACTTTGAAGCTGACTGAAGTAATTTTGTAAATAAAGATTTATGATTTTATGACAACAATCCGGTTTCTTTTGTGTCCCCCTCGTATTATACGTACTTTCTATCCAATTTAAGGAGGTACGGCAGAAGGAAGTGGAACGTAATCCCTTTTGCTGCTTGCATAATGTTTCGTATGCTCACCGTCCACATAGGATAAGGATGTTAGGTTCATGTAAAATAAACAGTGTTGCCATTACTCACCCATGCATAATATGTGTGCTCCAGTTACTGAAACAAGCATTAGATCTGGCATCAGAGCTGACCAGAGCAGGCAAACGGTTAGCATAGTAGAAGCATAGTATCACAAGAAAGCACCAGGACCTGAGGTGCGAGAGAGGCTTGATCTATTCTTCCCTGGTAGCGGATCTGTTTACTACGAAAAGAGTGTATGAGTGTATATATGAGTCACCCATGCTGCCGGATCTAATGTTCGTTTCAGTAACTGCAGCTATAATGTTAGTTATAGGTGAGTAATCTGAAAACACAGCGTATTTTAGAAGAACATATTATTCTTAAATCCGGATGGTGCACATAAACATCATTCGGTTAGCAAAAGTGATTACGTTACATCTTTCTCTAAATTGCCTTGGTGTGTTGGATGGACAATAACGTGAGGTCATTGACCTTGTAGGTACTTATTTCCCTTAGATTTGTTAAACTGAGGCCTAGCCATTCGGCGTTACGTCTTTCGTGGGAAAATAAGCATGTAAACATTACTGTACATCCACAAATGAAGAAATATTGAAGTTTTCATTTACAAATATTTACCTGTAACAGCCAGAATATATATATATATATTTTTTTTTTTCATTGAAGCCAAACCAGTACGAATTGCGAAATTCGTTTCAAAAACTATTTTTGTGGTCTCAATCATTTCCAAGATATCGTTATTATTCGCTTAAACTTCTAATACTATTTCTCCATTTTTTCAAAGAGCTGCCAACAGAAGTTCTTTCTTGTTGTGTCATGAAAGGAATATAGAAAATTGTAGGGTAACATATAGCAACACACTTTTGAATATATTACAATCGATTTGGTGTATTTATTCCCCTTGTATCTATCGAAAAATGTGCAGTGAGACCAATTCTGAAGAGCTTTATTTTAATTAATGCATAAATTTCTTTTAAAAGCTACGTAAATTATAGTAGGTCATGAAGCTAATTGCAATGTAGGATATTAGATTTCTCAATAAATCACTGCCTGTTCATTATGGTTGTCCTCTGATGGCCAAAAAAAAAAATAAAAAAAAATAGAATTTCTTGGCCAGCACTTAGCGACCTGCATTTTAAGGAACTCTCTAGGTTTCCGGATGCCTGTACGCAGAACGAAATGTTTGTATAATGATTATGAGTGTTTTATAAATAAACATGGGTCAAATATGAAGGAGGAATATGTAACAATACTAGGTTTATGTAACGCTTTCTACGTGTCTGTAGTAGGGTTATTCAGATTATTTTACTTTCCCTAAATTAATAAACTATTCCATATGCGGGTAAACAAATTAGATTCAATTTCTAAGCTGAACCTTAAACTTCTCTAACCTCGTTAAAGAGCCCAGCAGAAAATGTTATTTCCACACTGATGTATACCAAATTCTGAGAAATTGGTTTTCCTGCTTATTTATTCTGTAAGACTGAAACTTCGTAATAACTTCGCTGAATGAAATTATGTTAAGCAAAGGTCGTTTTCTGAGATACCTATTTTGCGTGGGAAACTTTATAGCTTCACCGCTACACTTAATTATTTCTTGGAATTTCTAAAAGTTATATTATTCTCCCTCCAATTCTTTAAATAGCCTTTCTAGAATAAAATTAACCTTCATAGACAAACAAAGGCTATCTTAAAGTTTGTATTTAAAAAGGATGCTATAGAAATGCTAAGATATGACTATTTCTTTACAATGGCTAATACTTTATTATAATATGCATATACAGTGCAATTATTGAAAAACAAAAGGTAAGTGAATATCTCACCCTTACATGTTTATATATTACATTTCACAATTATTTATACTTTAGAAAGATTGAGACAATTCTAGTTTTAAAATATATCCTTATTTTCCAGACTGTTACTGCACGTTACTGCTGCGTTTTATTTTAGCCTACTCAGAAATTAATCTTCGTTATTATACCCAGTGTAACCGCAGTATCAGGCAGCGATTAGGAGGCGGCAAATTAATCGAAATCAGATAATTAAAAGAAAAGATAAATTAATAAAAATGCCTTGCTAAACTAGTATAAAAATTTTGTTATAATAATATGAAATTAGAATGGATAGACTAATGATTAAAATAGCAGTTGACTTAAAGAATAAGAAGGGAAGAATTAAATTTAATATAACATATATACTAGCATCCGGGCAAGGCAGAGAAAAATATTCTTGTAAAAATCTGTACACGTCGGAGAGACAGGAAGGAAGGACCGTTACCGTCTTTGTGCTAGTAAAAGTTCAGTGCCTGAGAACTATAGTATACTTTCAGCCAGGAATGTTTTGGGACATAGGGCTTTCAAAATGCAGTTGAGCATGAACGCTAAAGAGATTTACTTCACTAATTTGATAACGATGTATATCGTTACAAACAACTCAGAGTAGGCATTCCCCTACTCAAGGTGGGCTGAACGTCAATGAGTTAGATAAGTTTTGCAAACCAATGCGAAAATTCTAAATAAATGAGAAACCAATAATAATGTAACATTTGAGAAGGGTGAGCTAGTTTGGTCATGTGATAAAATTAGAGAGGGGGTCAGAATAACGTTCGAACTGAATCGTCAAGTGAGAAAAACTTACTTAAAAGGTGATACTACGACAGGAAGGACGTGTTCATGCGTGTTAGGAAGAGAAGCGAAGATTTATGTCTGAAATGTAGGGAAGTTAAGAATAGCGCAACCAGCCTAAGTGGTAGCAGCATTAGAAGTTTATTAGAGCAAAGTAGCCGCCGTATAAAGAAGAAATAGAAACCGCGAGGAAGTAACTTTAAACAAGTAATCCAGGGTTTCAAGTAAAACTGAATTTATGTTAGGAATTTTACTAACAGGTGGTCACCGATCCAAGTCGACAAGCAAACTTAGTAGGAATTAAACCAAATAATTCTGCAACAAACAAAGTGTTATTGATACGACCGAGTAGCCAACAACCACCAAAAATCCATTTCCTACAACCATTCACCTGAGGATAAGAGAAATCATAGTTCCAATTAGAACCCAATCAATTTAACCTTGGTATGCGGGTTTGCCGCACCGGTGTGAGAAACAATATAATTAAACTGGTTTTGTTTATCAAAACTTTTCGTCTTATTCTAAAGGCAGCGAATTTAAAAGTTATGTTAAAACTTAAAAGTGAACCAGATTTGAGCGGTGTTATCAGCAAGTCTTTATTTAGCCTGGACGAATAAGCCACGGTAATTCAGGCAGAGATATACTATTTTAGCTATTTCTTGGGAGAGTTTAAGAAGACGAAATAGCTATAGAGAGAGAGTTTTAGCTCTTCGGCAGTCGGACAGTAAAGGCTTCCGCCTGCTACATGGTTTAACTTTAGAAACGACCTCCCACAGCAGCTGAAGGTGTTAAGAAGGGAAACAAATGCTGTTTTATTGAATGTTAACCAATGCCATGATTATCAGGAACACTTTAGCCTGTTCCCGCCTCGGTAGCGCAGATGCCAGTGCTTCTGTCTCACGTTCAGAAGGTTTCGAGTTCAAATCTCGGTCAGGGTGTTACCTGGATAACGTTTTACCGATGTTTTCCCTTATCCTTAAAGACGAATGTTGGGAAAACTAAGCTCTATGTACCCCGGGCTCATTTGAGCATCATTTCACCCATTTCATTCATCGTCCGATATGACTTGACTTTGGAGGAGTAAATTACACACACAAATCTTAAGCCAGCGCAATTTTGCCTGTATTTCTGTCACTCCAAAGCTTATAGAGATCATACAAGTGTACCAAAAGGAGAAAAGAAAAGTAAATTTTCATATTGATTTCTTAATTATTTCGTTAGTTCAGTATTTCATTTAAAAGTTGTATCATTGTTTATTTAACTAAGACGTTTACGACTTCTTATTAATATATTTTAGTATTATCAAAGAACAGTTAGTAAATTATAGAATCTCATATTTGCAACGTTTGTAAGCTGACTGAAGCAGCTAAACCTCCTGAGCTGCCATTAACGGCAAGTAATAGATGCTTTTAAGCCATGCGTAACAACCGCCTAAAGTTGGATTTGGAACTTCTAAGCTGTTTCCCTGTGATAAAAAGTCGAGATGAAACCAACAGTGCAATGCTTAAAAAATAACGAGGCATGATACTGTGACTTCGTCGGCTCAAAAAATTAAAAGTCAAATTTGCAGAAATTCAAAATGCTCTTTATTTCCATGGAACGACACTTGTACAACTCTGATATCCGCAGAATGAAGTAACACACACGGACGCAACCTTTAAGTCCGTCTGCCACACGTCTACACTGCACAAGTGCAACACACTGGCTAACTGCTTCTCTGCATGTCTGCTCTGCTGCATGTCTCTCGGCTTCCTGCCGAAGTGTTATTTATACACGAGCAGCTCTTTCTCGCAGGTTTGGGAAGTTTTTCGACAGCTCACGAAGATTCACGGACTAGTACGATCTTTCGTGAAGTAGCGAGAACACCATGGAACTGTCTCTATCTCTTTCTCCCTGTGTTTCTCCCTCTCTGTTCGAGGCTTGGGTGCTATCTCTCTCTTTCACTCCCCGCTTCTCTCACTTGGCGTTCGCTTACGAGCGGCCTCGTGACAATACACTGGTGCCTATCCTAACCAAAGATAGGTGGGTTACGAGTTCAATTACGACGGATAAATTTTAGGAATGTTATTTCTATATATATCATAACTTCATTGTTTTGAGTCTATTTTCGAAGACAGTGTCAGCTATAAGGGGAAAGAAGTACACACGTAATACACGTATATCGGAGAAGTTGCCTAGCAAGCACGGCGTTCCCTTCAATAATTCCTGATGTAATAATGTTAATCATAAACGTAGATCAATGACGTGCAATGTCACATGCAAATAACCTTTAGTAAAATACATAAGCATTCGAATAAGTTAATGCTTCTTGGAAAAACCTACAAACGCTCCTTCATTTCATATAGATAATGCTTATATTTATATACACAGAAGTGAAGTACAACACTCTCTATGGACAAATTTATGTTGCTTTACATAACTAACAATGAGCAGCTTAAAGGTTTCACTGACTTTCGGTATTATTATAAACTGTTGCAAAGGAGCTTTGGATGGGTCACGTACAGTAGAAGTCACCGTCTGACAACGTGAAAGCTTGTCGCTTTTAGATTGGACTCCTGCTTGCTATGCAACTTCTCTGACGATGTGCCATACACCTCTACGGGACTACGAGGACTGTTCAATAAAGAATGATCACAATTTTTTTTCTTTTGACAACGTAACTTTACTCATCTTCATAATTGTGATGGTCCCTCCCAAAATAGTCTCTCCTGAATGCGATGCAATTGTCCCAGCGTTTCTGCCAGTCTTCAAAGACATGCTGGAAACCATTTTTGAGAGATCCTTCAAAATCGCCTCCGCAGCCTTCACCACTGCTTCTGATGATGAATAGTGCCTCCCACGAAGGCGTTTCTTCAAGTTAGGGAATAGAGAAAAGCCACAAGGGGCTAAATCCGGACTATAGGGAGGGTGAGGGATGCACTTCACGTTGATTTTTGCAAGATATTCAGACACAACATTGGAAATATGCGGCCGCGCATTAATCGTGGTGCAGCATCCAGCCTGCTTCACGGAAATGTGGTCTTTTGCGCCTGATATGGACTTGCAATGTTTTCAGGACATCCCCGTAGTATTGTCCAGTTACTGATGTGTGTGCAGGTACAACATGCTGATAAACCATTCCATGAATATCAAAGAATGAGATGACCATAGCTTTCCCAGTAGAAGCAAACACTTTTACATTTTTGGGGGGTTGGTGATGAAGGAGATTTCCACACTGAGCTTTGCTGTTTGCTTTCAGGATCAAAATTATATAGCCAAGATTCATCAGCAGTGTTTACGTTTGAAATAAACTCCGCATCTTCCTCTAACATCAACTTTAATTGCATGTTACCGCCATTGCAGTGGTAGGCGATACTGAACATGCCTGAACTTGTCTGGTTCTCACAGACGGCAACCAGGAGTACCAACAATCAAACTACTACGGCGTGTTTGTTTCACATTAAGCTAACAGATTAAATTTTGGTGCAAAACATTATGACCGTAAAAAATTATGATCATTCTTTACTGAGCAGCCGTCGTATAAGGGAGAGACTAGGCTCTCTGGGTAAACAAATGACGCCAGGCATACTTTCAAGTTATTATCCAGAATAATAAAATTGTTGCAGTCCTGCTGCATTGCTGCAGAAGTGGAATTGGCACGGTTATCATATTCTACTGACATTGTTTTGTTATTCTGACTTGAGAAGATGAAACAATAGCGGGGGAGGTCGGTCACGCAGCATTCGCCGGAAATCCTACATTAGTGACGACGCGGTGCCTTCTAGCAGTATGGGAAAGACTGCCGCGGTATACACTAGGGCCATGTAGAGAGCATGTAGGAAAACGGGAATTTAACAGAAAGTATCGTTAATATTCATTAAGCATTAATCAATAGTACTTTATGATACAGAAGCTCTGCATTGTCGGGTGATGTGCAGTTATGTGCAAAGCAGTGTTTATTGTTAAATCACAAAGAAAATTGAACTTGATGTGAGTAAGTTCCAATTTAATGAATATTTCAGTCAAAATATGCCTGATTAAGCTTATTTTTTTCCTTACATATCTTTATTTACGACGTCTAGTTTATTGCCTTTGAAAGGAGATAGAAGATAAATGGATAGAACACTACACTAACCTGTATTTTAGTAATGCAAAAAATGATTTATGAAAGACATCTCAAAATTCGAAGCAAAGCAACAAGAAGTAGATCTAATAACCCTTACGTAATTAGACGATGTATTGAACACTATTAAAAATCAAAAGGCACCAGGAAAAGCTGGAATGAATAGAGAACTTATAAAATACAGTGGGATAATGTGCAAATTAAGAATACTGCATTTAATTTATAATTTTTGGCAAAAATGTAAAATACCTGTATCAGGGTCAATAGTTGTAATTAAAAATATAATCAAAAAGGAGATCGCAAAAGCTGCGAAAATTATAGGGGGATAAGTTTAAATAACACAAGTTACAAAATATTGAATAAAATAATAAATGTTAGACTGAAAACTATTACAGAATGCCTCATAGGAGAAGAGCAGAGTGGATTCCGCAGAGGCCGATCCTGTACAGATAACGTATTTGTCCTTAATCAAATAATTGAACAACGAAGGGAAAAGAATTTGGAAACACATATCGCATTCATTGACCTGGAAAAGGCTTTTTATAGAATAATTAGATCAAAACAGTGTCAAATATTAGAAAGTAAGGGTTACCAACCACGTATCATTAATGCAATTAAGGCATATACACAAATTCAACTATAAGAATTGATACTGGGGATAGGTTAACAGAACAAATTTCTACCAATGCTGGACCAAGACAAGAGTTTATCTTATCATCTACTCGTTTTAGTATATATATGGACGATATTCTAAATGAATGGAAGATTTTAGTAGACCCAGGAATCAAAATAAAATAAAATTATTTATATTAATACCCTGCTGTTTGAGGATGGCCAAATATTGATTCATCGGAATGCAAATCAATTGCAAAAATTAATGAATATTCTAAATAATATAGTAAAAAAAGTATAATTTCAAAATATCAGAAGAAAAAACAAAAATTATGGCTTTTAAAAGAAATTATAATGCAAGATCAAAAATTGTTTTAAGAACAAATATGGAGTTTTAAATATTTAGGATGCAACATAAGTTGTAAAAACAACGCTGATATAGAAGAAAAAGTAAACAGATTCCGAGCAATATGTGGGACAATCCAAAGAACTTTGAAAAACGAGTGAGAAAGGATACAAAAATGAAAATGTATAAGGTAATGGCTATTCCAACATTACTATATGTAAGAGAAACCTGGGTGCCAACACAAACGGATTTAAATAAAATACAGACTGCAGAAACGAAATTTTTAAGAAGTGCTAAAGGTTGTACAATACTGAACAAAATAAGAAATGAGGATGTTAGAAAGGAATTAGAAATCGAACCAATCCATGACAAAATATCAGAACGAAGGCAAAATTTGCATAACATATATTAAGAATGGAGTATGGAAGCGATCCAAATGCAATATTAAACTATAATCCAAAAGGAAGATCAGACAGAAGACGACCGAGGAAACGTTGGAGAGATCTATGAAGCCGGAACGGGCGATATGCCCAAACCATGGAGTGAAGAAGAAGAAGAAGAAGAGCAAGAAGAAGAGCAGGAAGAAGAAGAGGAGGAAGAAGAAGAGGAAGAAGAAGAGGAAGAAAAAGAGGAGGAAGAGGAAGAAGAAGAGGAGGAAGAGGAAGAGGAAGAAGAAGAGGAAGAAGAAGAGGAAGAAGAGGAGGAAGAAGAGGAGGAGGAAGAAGAGGAGGAGGAAGAAGAGAAGGAGGAGGAGGAGGAAGAGGAGGAAGAGGAGGAGGAGGAAGAAGAGGAGGAGGAGGAGGAGGAAGAGGAGGAGGAAGAGGAGGAGGAGGAGGAGGAGAAGGAGGAGGAGGAGGAGGAAGAAGAGGAGGAGGAGGTCTTCTATTGTAGAACAACAATGCTGGCCCCGTAGCTCAGTCAAAAGAGCACCTTGCTATGCAACGGGTCCCGGGTCCGATACGCGGCTGGGGGTGGATATTTTTCTCCAACCAAAATGATTCCCTATCTTTCTCAGAGTCTGGAAGTATGCATGAGAGTGCGAATGTGATTTAATGATTAAAATACAAAGTACAAGCAATCCAACGTATACGAGTAACGCCATCGATATGTTCCAAACCGATAACGGCCGCCGAAATGACCACTGTCGTTAAAGGCGGAGTATAAATGGAACTACATATAATGATGCTTCACACTGATCTAAGAGTAACCCAAACTACCACTTACTTGAAAAGGTTCCATTATTACGGATGCTTAATAGCTTTATTAAAATGACCATACTTGCATGGAAAATAAAATGCATATCTAACATTTTCTGCAAATAATCTCAGAATTCCTCTTCATTCCAATACATTTTATACAACTCGCAAAAGGCAAACAAAACTACCTCAAAAGTTCAGTATGGCAAACCACATTATTTAGGTATGAAGAACGTATGTATTATTTTTGTACTTCCAAGTCATTCTTATATTATCACGTTGAACATTCAAATGCTTTATTCTTTAAAATATTAAATTGTAAGCTGTGTTTGTAAAATTTGACTACTTTGCTTCAGCATTCTGTAATCTTTTACCTACCAAAAAAATTTGTAATTAATTTAAGTAAACACTTTTCTCGATTAATAAAACAAACCTAGTGGAATACCTGAGTAGCAATAGTAAACATTTGTAATAGTTTGGGTATAAAAAGTAATGTGTAATTTACTCTTCAGTTTATTGTGAATGTTATGTACAATCCATATTGGATTAGTGGTTCGTGGCTAGTAATACTGTATTCATTTGTTTGAAATCAAAATGCCAAGACTTTGTAGACATATGGAAATAAATGCCAGTTGTTTACGCGGTAGAGGGAACGTGATAGGTTGCTTGCTCTAGGTGTTAAAATGGCCACATATGTCTATGAAGATTTGATTAAAATACCTGGTAAACGAATTCTGATTCTCTTGGTAGTCGTAGGTCATTATAAGTATCCTTTTCACACTAGGTGGCACTAAAACTGAATAGAAATGCTTAAATAGTGTCGCGAACCCGATCGTCATAGCGCGGCTTGCGCGCACAAAGGAACTGATAGTGTTTCACGGAGATAAAGACCTTGTCTAGGCAGATAAACATAGCGCTGGAGACTTGCCGACACGGATATGGTTACATTCTGGAACATTCGTGGTTTATCATTCCATCCTCAACCTCACTAACATTAACTTCCCTCTAAAAGGTATAAGTCGCACCAGCTTATTTGCCAACATGGACTGCTGTAACGGAATTTTTGAACACGTTAAACACTCATAAGCAATAATTAAGCAAGAGATTATTTATTGCGGTTTCATAACTCACAGAAATTCTTAAGAGTATCAAGCTACTGTGGAGTATGCCGGTATGTTTACGAACAGCTACATCACGCAGCACGGCGTGTGACCTCTACCTGCGAACTCCGACAGCGTGAGGCACGCCTCGTTGATCCTCTCACTGCCTAATCCACACTTACTCTGGAGCCTTTTTTATGTGTCTCTATTGGCGGTAAAACTAGCTATATGTGTCATATAGAAGGTGAGCAGCCAGTTCTATACGATTCATTAGCTAAGATAAGAGTACAACATGATTCACAAATTTGACCAATAAATGAATGGTTAATAACGGCAATGGATTTTTGGAAAAGGGTTAATAGAATTTCTAGAATTCTAAGGTTTAGAGATGTAATAATTTGGAAACAAATGTAAGTGTAACACACTACAATGGGGGGAAATTAAAAATAAGCAGCTTGCATGAGAAAGTGAGTGAGAGAAATAGGTCCGGACAGAGGGAAAGTTCTCCAGATGGAAACCTTGGATCTGAAAATATACAGGCAGACAATTTTATGGAATATAAAAGGGCAACGAGGTAAAAAGGTACTTCTCCAGATGGAAACCTTGGGTCTGAAAATATACAGGTAGACAGGTTTATGGAATACAAAAGGGCAACGAGTTAAAAAGGTACTTCTCCAAATTGAATTCTTGGGTCTGAATATATACAGGCAGACAGGTTTATGGAATACAAAAGGGCAACGAGGTAAAAATGTACTTCTCCAAATGGAATTCTTGGGTCTGAATATATACAGGCAGACAGGTTTATGGAATACAAAAGGGCAACGAGGTAAAAATGTACTTCTCCAAATGGAATTCTTGGGTCTGAAAATATACAGGCAGACAGGTTTATGGAATACAAAAGGGCAACGAGGTAAAAATATACCTCTCCAAATGGAATTCGGGCAACGAGGTAAAAATGTACTTCTCCAAATTGAATCCTTGGGTCTGAAAATATACAGGTAGACAGGTTTATGGAATACAAAAGGGCAACGAGTTAAAAAGGTACTTCTCCAAATGGAATCCTTGGGTCTGAAAATATACAGGCAGACAGTTTTATGGAATACAAAAGGGCAACGAGGTAAAAGGGAACTTCTAATAACTAGAGGTATAGACAGTCAAAGGCTTAGAGTTTGAGCTATATTTAAAAAATACAATCGACCTTCCAAAATTATCTGTTTCATAATATGCTTGATGAAAAGCAGCAGACGGCACTGGGATACTATACTTTTAAAACACCCTGTATGTAGTTCATTTTAGAACTGGTCAGTGTGATATCTGTGATTGAAAATGGAAAAAAAACAGAGTTTCATGCTGTTATTAAACATTTTAATTTGAACTGAAAGAGAAATTGTAGAGAAATAAGGTGAGATGTTCACGGAAAAATAAATTATTCTTGATCTTTACCACACTTATCAAACGACCCTTGTAATAAAATAAAAATATATTCATTCTTTGATGTAGGTACATCTTAGGTCAACGTTGTTCACGAAACAAGGGAGATATACATGACAAAGCAACCTGTAGAGTCCAAGAAGCGCAATAAACCATGCTCCTCACCCTGTCATGCAAATGTAAGGTTAATTTGAATACGTTGCCATCAGTGATGACAAGAAGCTTGTAGACAAGTGAGCTTCACGTGATAGTTTAACCAAGGTGAAGGTAATCCAGGAACTGATGGAAGTACCTTTGCACCTGAAAATGCATTTTGAATTCAAATATCCCAGAAATATTCAAATAAATTACATTGTTGCCCGATTTCACCAACAGATGTTAAGACCTAACACGGATTTAACAATAGTTATAACAGAAATTCCATTTCATCAACACTGCATAACACTGGTGTTAAATTTGTTGTTAAAGTAACAAGTCAAATTTCTGGTGTTAAGTGCTTAACAATTGTAAATAGTCAAGATGGCGGGCGTGAACACAGCTGCTGTTTTCGATTTGCTATATTTAAGACCGTCTAAATGACATTCGTAATAGAGTAAGGCCTATGAGGAGAAATAATTTTGAGGAGCTATCAGAAGAAAATTGTTTTACGGAGGTATAGACTGTCCAAACAATTTGCTATGAAGGTTCCTGCGGAAGTACAAGAGAGGTTAGAACATGCATCGAAAGGAATATGGCGATCTCGCCTTTGCTTTAGGTATTAATAACTTTGCGATTTTATAATTCATTGCATTATGTCCACTGTCCACCTCCCGTCTTGAAATGTTCAGGTCACTCGTCACTTGTCCTTCGTTCCTCGTTTTAAATTTACATAATACTGAATTAGAACATGCATCAAAAGGAATGTGCTGATCTCGCCTTTGCTTCAAACATAAATAATTTTGCGATGTTATAATTAACTGGATTATGTGGAAAATACACTACCACCCGTCTTGAAACGTTCAAGTCACTCGTCACTTGTCCTTCGCTCCTCGTTTTAAATTTACGTATTACTGAGCTATAACATGCATCGAAAGGAATATACAGATCTCACCTTTGCAGCAATTATTAATAACTTTTGATTTTATAATTCACTGAATTATGTAGATAATACACTGTCCACCGTCTTGAAAAGTTTAAGTCACTCGTCACTTGTACTTCATCACTCCTCGTTTTAAATTTATGTAATACGTTTCGTGTTTCTAGTAATGACACATGCATTTGAACTAAATTAGTTTCCAACTTTTTCCCACTTGACATCTTTCTCTTGTATATTCACCGCATTCGTTCTATTTTCCAGGATATTCTTATATTTCGTCACTAATTCAATTAACACATCTTTCTCCATCGATGACAGATTTTTTCCACGCCTTTTGTTAACGATTTTGTTTATCCGCCATTATTTTAGCCATGTGCAGACTGCTATGCAGATGAAAATGAAAACAAAAGCGCATCGCAGTACGTCCAGAAAATTCACAGCCTTCTATAGCTGCAATATTTACAAATATCTTGGCGCTAACACGTGTTTGTTAACATTTTCAGAAAACAGGTTGGTGAAATCCAAGAAATTTAACGCGCTGTTACAATTGTTACGTTACACTTGTTAAAGTCGATTTTAACATCTGTTGGTGAAATCGGGCATGAGAGACTCTGAAACGTGTGTACATCGAATCGCGGTGAGGATGAGTTATCCGGATAAACATTTTTTCAGTTTCCTCTAATCCTGAAATATTAATGTCGGAAAACTTTAAGCTAAATGGACCCCAGACTTATTTGAGCATCATTTCACCCTTTAATTCATCGCCCGATATGACTTAGTTGGGGGCACGTTAACTTTAAAGGGAAATGGTTTCCTTCTATAAAATAAGGAGATTCGCTCTAAAATATGTTTCATTTATTTTATTAAATCTTTCTCAGCTTATCAACATCGCTTAGCATGTTGGAAGTTACGAGATGTTTTAATTATAGTAACGTAATACTTAATTTGCTGCACACCACTTTCCCAATTATGCATTCGATCATGTCCTACATGCGCAATGCTGAATGCCATCAGCACTAATTTGCTGAAATCTAGGAGAACATCTAGGATGCATGGCCTCATTTGTGTTCCGCCTATTGCTAACGATCAATACTAGAGGATACTATTGATTCCTACATGTCTAAGAGAGCTTCATCACATATTTATAAAACCGTCTCAAAGTGCAGTTTGGTTAACATGGTTGCAAAGCTCGTATAGCCTCAATTTTACTTGCATTTTTATAAATTGTAGGACCTGACTGTGTGAAAATCTGCTAGAGAATGCCAAATTTTATGTTTTAGATTTCACGACAGTATTGGTTGTGCCATTTTTCTTATAATCTACGTGTTTAAAGCACTATTTTAAAACAATTCACACAGATTTTTTCTTATCTAATCTGTGGTTGTATTTTTGGAGAATATTTTGTTGCTGGAACTTTGCATACACACTTCCTAATTATGTTAACAACAGCTATAGCGTAGGATATTTTTGCAGTACATTTCAGCGAATGTGAATACAACAGAAAAACACAGTCTTCCACACAGTTGGAACTACAAGCTAATCTTTACTCATTTTAGCCAATTTTCGAAAATGAACTCCAATGTATTCTTGTTTAATACGTTCCTTTAAACAATAGATCAAGCTAATTTTGAGAAATGCATGCATTTTCCTTCCCCGTACAAATCTGACACTTTCTATTGACGTGATGGTCACTCGATTTTATATTTAGTGGATGAGGATCTTGATACTTCATCCAATCGTTACGCTTCATACTTAACCAATTGTATATATTGTGAGAAGGAATTGCTTTGCAACATTACTAGAATTACTTGATTATGTATTGAGCGGTTTAACGCTTAGTTAAGCGTGAGGTGAAAATGTACTAACCGAGTTAAATTGTTTTAATTTCGTATAATTTCTGTGTTCCCCTTAAAAATTACAAAATGTATGTGAACTGGTGCAGTGACATAATGCTTTTTGAAAGTTAATTAGTAGGAAAATTCTGGTGTGCAAACACGATATGTTGCATATAGACCTGTAGTAAATAAAGGGTCATTCAACAAGAGTGTCATATCTTTAACATGTAACTGCTGCCGTAGCAGTCATTTTTTTCGTGTGGTTACACTACTTATAGTCAAGGAACGATACAGTATTCAGCAAAGCCTAAAATTTGTGAAAATTTAGTATCTGTTCGCCTAATATTCCTTGTACTGCGTGATACCGGGCTTTTATAACGGACTATTTTTAGCCTCAATTGGATTGTACGGATCTCAGAAATGTCTGGTTTCAGCAAGATGGTGCCACAGGTCATACTGCTCTCGAAACAATCGATCATTTGAAGGAGATGTTCAAAGGATTTATCATTTACCGTAGTGTTGATATTAACTGGTCCCCGAAATCATGTGATTTGACGCCGTTGGATTACTTCTTGTAGGATTATGTTAAATCTAGAGTTTATTCCAACAGGACATAAACAGTAAATGGTCTTATGAATAACAAACATCACGCATATTATTTGTGAAGTTGGACCTAATTTACTTTCTACTGTCATTGAAATTTTGGTCAACCGTCTCGGTGGACAGTTAACTGATGTTCTATTTCACACTTAATGATATTAATTATGTTTTAAAACGACGTGTGCTTTATTTAAATTCAAATATCGCACACTCCTGTTGAAAGACCCCTTATTTGTTAACTAAAACCAGTATCCTCGAATTTGACTTCTGTAAACGAAAGCTTGGGTGCTGTTCTATTATTTACTGGTACCGGAATTGCTGTCATTTCATGTCCTAAGTAATATTGCTTTCTAGTTCAGACAGTTCCTTTTTAACTCTTAACTAAAATGCGTGATATTTCTCTGACAACTAACATGCTGTGGTCTGTCAGACCTTTTGAGTTTATTCTAAGTAAACGTAAGCCATTGCTGCTGGAAATTATTTTAATGCAGAAAGTAGTTCTTAACCGAGATAAGAATAATAAATTTTGAGGAAAAAAATGGCACTTTAACACTAGAAGGACCTTCTACCGAGAAGGACCAACCCGTAATTTTGATGCGTGCAGTTTTATTTGTCCTTTTTAAAATAGTAATCAAATTTGAATGCATACCAGTTTATTACTTATGCAGTTTACGTGTACATAATTTTACCTTTGTCTGTAGAATTACATGGTAAAATGAACATTTTATGCCTAAAATATACAATATATACGATAACTAAATGTGAAACGGAAAACTTCCTTTAGCAAACACGCGTGTTTCAACATAAAATTTTAAATACCACAGTATATAGTATAAGAAACACTTATAAACCTGATTTCACTCATTCAGAGCTACCTGCAGCATCGTAGCTCCTAGCATACGTGCATTCAGCGTTGCCGAAACATGGTCCACAAACATTCTTGCTGCACTTGTTACATAAATGCTTGCTCCTATTCTTCCCTATTCTTCCCAGGTAAGGAAAACAATTCACCAGATACTTTGAATTTGCATCAACTGCAAGCCAAAACTTTATTCAAAATTTGTCTGGTTTATTGCTCATATATTGAATGAAAGGTCATCTAGCCTTTCAAGTAAACAGTTGCTCATCCACAGTGATATTTCGACTTGGAATGTAACACTGCATGGAATTGGCAACAAAAGGATTCCAGACAGGAATAGCAGCTGCAAAGTTATCTGTACTTAGTCTTTGAGAACGTGTGTCCTTGTCATCAAATCGCATAAACCACAAATTTTCAGCGAATCTGTTTCTGCTCATTGTGTTCCTTAAAAATGGTGGTCTCCAGCGATTCGACTAAAACAACTTCAACGGAGAGTTTTTTGCTCTAAAACTTCGTAAATACATGAGCGGTAGCACCAATTGCGCTTTTGGGCAATAAAGCTTTGTTACTCATCGACAAAGAATCTGCAGAGTACCATAAACAAATCAGGACGGAAATCAAAAATAGATGTGGACAGGTCCGAAGGCTTCCGTACCCGTTAAAATGACAGGTGGCGGCCCTTCTAGTAAGAGTTGTTTGTAACAGTTTTTAGAAAGGTCCAAAATGCTTAATTCTTTGTGGACGTGTTTGTCATATGTATTTATTAAAATTCGTAAAAGATGGGAAGTGTAAAGAGAAACATAAGCAAGAAATAAGTCTTCTAAACCAGCGCATCCACCAAAGCGACTTTTAATAGAAGTCTGAAAATATCTGAAGAAAAGTTCGCTAACTCTTCGGTTACAAAGCACATTTTAACAAATCTTTCGTGCACATTCACGGCATATTGACTGTCTACACTGTTGACAAGGATACTTATTCCTAATCCTTAGTTTCAGCGGACAAAAGTTACAGGCTTTTCCTTTTTCAAAAGACTCCTCATGATCTTGAAGTTGCGGAAGTCCTTCATCCGGTTTCTGCAGAATGAATCTTATTGAAAAGGCCAGTTCTATTGAAGGACTCTTGATTGACCAGTCTCTCTTGTTTGTCGTACTTTCCTCTCATTTTTTTATATTTTTAAATTGGTTCATATGATTATTTCTGACAGAATACTTTCAGAAACTAGAAGCTCCCACACGGATTCTATTTCTGGATTTTCTCCCACACCTCTAGACAATGGTTTAAGACAGGGAGTTCCTTGTCCTTACATGCGCTGGAGGTTGTTCCTTTCTCCACTTGAAGCACTTATTTTTCAAGTTTAATCATTTGTACTGACATTAGCAGCATTTTCATTATTGCTGCCATTACCACTACCATCAGTAGACCTACGTTCTACCTCTGACATATCATCTATCCCTTGCTCAGAGTCTGAGCCATGGCTGCTTTCAATTTCGAAAGTTTCTTCCACGTCACTATCATTGGCTAAACATTGTCAAGTAAAGTCTGAAGGCGGATTTCAAAATTAGGATAATTTCCCTCTCAAAGTGTCCGATTTTGATGGTCTGTTTGCGGCCATTTCTTTAAAAATAAACCTGTCACTAAATATATAAATTATGCCATGTTTTAGCCTAAAGGAATCAAAACATATTTAAAATATACAGAAAACAACTTACTTGAAGAAAGTTACACAACTACTATGCAGTGGTCCACACGACAATGAGGAATCTAACAGAGATAGAAACACAAGCTGTTCACTATGCACTCAAACTGAGTGGTAAGTAGAGCATACAAGTTTTGGCCTCGATACTTAAAAATACAGAAGCAATAACATCTACGAGACAGCTGCATGTCAGTTAAGGGTTAATAATGTAAACGATAGTGGTATTTTGACGTATTCCAATGCTTCAACTTTTGTGCAACATATTTGGTGATACTTCGACACACTTCCAATCTTAAATAAGTCTATCTTGCATAATTGTGCACATTTAATGTCAAAATACAGCGACGTTTTCTGTTTTAGCGCTTCATTCCTTCTATAGAAGTTCTTACGGGAAGAAAATAAAATCTAATAATTTGATAGCGGTGTTTAAATGCCACCCAACTAAACCAGCAAATGTTTGAAAGGTCATGGCAATAAATGTGATGAATGCTGTGTCGTTATGCACACATGCAGACTTTCTCCTGTAGCGCGAGGCCAGCCGTATCTCCCATTGTCTATGTTTGCATCACAACACTTGAATCAATGTGGGCGGCAGACTGCGCCTGAATGGCTCTACCAAATTGCCTGCAATTAACCGGCAAACGCGTAGCTTAAGTAATGATGGTTAGAACTCACAAATGCAGCGTAGTTGAGAGAACAGAATGCAATACTGGCAACCCACTGCAGTATATCAAATAACTTCCATTATTTCTTTCTCATTTCATTCGTAGTTACTTGGTCGAATAATACGTACAAACTGATAATAGAATAAACAGGAACTGGTTAACTCAACGCTCTAGATTTGCAGGCCCATCTTATTTATTTGTTTTTTCAGAAAAATACATCTAGTGCTTAATTATTATATATTATTTATTATCCCTTTATTTATTGTTTTGAAGATATGACATACTGAGTTATAAAAATACACTATGTCATATTACAACCTATTATGTGTTTCAAATGGGAAGGTGTTTGTCCTTGAGCGCTACTAGGTGAGCAACCAATCGGAGTTCTGCGGTGTTGTATTGCATTCCCGCTAAGTGGTGTGTGACGAGCGCCAACCTAATCAATCTGTTTGAAATAGTATCCACGACAAAAAAAAAAAAATCAGATTTTGCCAAAACTGATCCATGTGGAAGGTAGACAGTAATGTATCTAACATAACCATGAAAAACCCACATCTAAAACAGTTTTTCTAATACAAATAAATAAAAAACCATTACCTGTATTATAACAATAAATCGCGACTTAAGCACTGTATGAATATCATTATTGGTTGGCATGTATGCGTGTACGTATATTTGTAATTACTCATAACTCCCACATAAATGTTTGACATGACGTGATAAAAGAATAACTTTGAATCAGCCAATTCTAGCGATAGGATACAATAAACTTCCTGCTGCCCTGGCAGAACGTGTCTGGTCACATTATATCTTTGTTTATATCTTGCTTCGTAATCTCTATTTACTCTAGAGAGTTCAAAGTGGTTTGTATGTATGTACATATACTTTTATTACTCAGAACTGAAATCTAAACTACAGACATGACGGATAAAATAATTCCTGTGAATAAGTCAAGGTGTTAAATTCGAGAAAGAGCAAACACTTCATTTCCTGTCAGCCTGTGGAATGCTGTATGCTTATGTTTATGAATGAATGCTGGATAAGAAGTGTTTATTTACCCGGGAAAGTTCATGCTTCTATTGAAAAACTGGGCCGTGTTATATCGGCATTATAATAATGTGAGAATGAAAACGCCTGCAATTTATTACACTGTGAAATCCAATTGTTGTGCTCAAAAGCTCTAAGGTGTCTCTAATTATACATACGCGTAACTAGAGGAAAAGAATCGGTAATGTCGTTTTGTTACATATTAATACGTGATGATAATTTTCATAAGAGCATCTTTATCTACTTAGTATACAATGATTTTTTTGTTTTGAATCTTAAGCTATTTTGCTTTAAATTGGCTTGAAGAAACATAAAACTATGTTTATTACACTTTATGCATTTGATATACTAGTGTACAGAGAAATTATATATGGGTCTCTGTACTTGAACATCTAATCAAAATTGATGTTGATCACAGAACCAAAAAAAATGTAATATAACTTAGAAAAACTGCGATTTACTGTAAAGTAAAATAAAGAGGGACATAAATACAGTGAGTCTCATTTTTCATAAGATAATCTACTTCTCTCTGATAGAGCGAACCAACATTGACGTCGGCGGTAAACGATAAGGATGCATTATATTGCATGTTACCTCTTTGCAGATAAACTTGTAAGTAGTATTTACAGGTATGCTTTTACTTGTTGATTTTATTTTTAAATGGTATGGGAAGTTTTTAAATAAATAGTTCCTATTCACATGCTCGTTACTTACAGAGCAGTTAGACATTTTTAATAATTTTGTAAATTATTATCACGGGTCATGTTGTTAATTTTACATATACCTAAAAGCCAGACAAAAGAGACAACAACAACGACGACGACGACAATGATGATGATATACTTCACAGGAAATGTTCAAGGTGGCCCCATCAGGTTCCAAGCTGATGAGCACGACTATTTCATTTCTAACACTGAATTGTTAACAAAAGCGCTAGATCCATGGCGCCTCTTGGAAAATTCCGTTTCTCTCGTAAATTAACAATTATTTTAAATGTTAAACGCTACCATCTTTGTTACTGAGCAACTACCTTTTGCTAGATTAGTCCTTCACATTACCACCTCAAGTTCATTAGGGTTTCAGAGGGCTGACATACAGAATCTCGTTCGTGCAAGCGTTTGGTAAGCCTTGAATATTGAACAGTTTGTTGTCGCTTCTGGTGGCTTTCCCCATGAATATTCTCCAGATTATTTACATTTACCTGTTGCTGTTCTTAGGTAGTGACTCAAAGTCAATATTCCATACGTTTATATGCATTAGAGCAGTGATGACAATCGTGCCCATGAAAGCAATGACCCGCTTCGGCCCATTCATGGTGCTCAGTACAATTATTGGTTGGTATATATGGCAGGCAAATATTTTCAAAGTGCCCGTGACAACCCTTTATCAGCAAACGAAATAAGGTGGTATTGGTCTTTGGAATATAGAGCTAAGGTGTAGAGCGCTTCTCTTTAGACGGAATTATATGCTGCAGTACAAAGACTGTACTTTCTCCAGCAGGTGGTTACAATATTGGATTTCTGCCGTTGGACTCGACACCCCACCAGATGTTAGACGGATTCCGATAACCTTAGACCATACGCGAAGCTATGTGCATTTTTTTTCCTTCCAACTACTAATGATAAGAGGTGAGAAGTAAGGAAGACATTGGAGTGGCTTGTTGGGATTCCGCACTGAGCACTCCCGTTATTAGAGGTGATAGTGCAGAGCAGGCCGTCTATAACGGCGGGCAGGTAAAGGATAAGTCCACGGGGCCGAACATGACCAGAAGGCCCTGAGCGACGCCTGGGGAGTAGAGGTGAAAGTGAGGAATGGTAGTCAAGGTGGAAGTAATCTTTATTAGTAATCGAATTGTATGTATTGGAGGGCATAATCTCCGGCAGTTACAGCCGGGAGAGGGTCGTTGAGGCCATCAGGTGTGTGGTTGTGGACGTGGCGGTGTCCGTATGTTGGTGTTCTGGGCGTCGTAGTCTGCTAGTCTTTGTTCAGCGTAGTTCAAGTCGTGTGGTCTAGTGTGGAGGCTATTGTCCATTAGGGTCATTAGCGAGTGGAGCTCGTCGAGTCTGTTGTTGACAGTGGATAAATCCGCGGGTTGGCAGGTTAATGAGTCGGTGAGTTGTGTCTCCACTCGGTGCATCTTGCGTTGTAGTGATGCCATAATGTCCTTGTGTTCGGTGACTAATTGCTCTGATCGTTGCAGCTGGGAGCTGATGGCCTTCGTCGTCTGTTGCAGTTGGGTGACAGCGTCTGAGAGTTGGTCGAGTCGTTCAGGTAGTAGTCCGTCAGTGAGTGTGTCCTGGAGTGTGTCCTGGAGGCTGGTGAGGGCAGTGTGGGTGGCGTCCTGTTATTGGGCTGCTGAGGTGACGGCTTCCTCCAGGTTTCCCAGGCGTTGGTTGAGGTTCAGAACCTCTGAGTGGAGGTCCAGAACGTCTTCCGCTGGAGGCTGGTGGGTGGCGGTGTAGAGTGCGGCTGACAGGAGCTCATCGAGGGTGTGGAGTCGGTTGGTGACACCCTGCAGGTCCTCACGGAGGCAACCAAGGGCTTGTTGCCATCCCAAAGGCTCGTTGGCGGCTACTCTCTGGGGTGCTGTGTCCTGCGTGGCTGCGCGTGGATATGCAGGGCACCGCACCTGTCCTGTGAAATGGCCGAGGCCGTCACAAGTGGCACAGTACCTGCGGCGTCGACGGAGATCGTGGACCCTGCAGGTTGCAGTTGGAGTTGGAGAGCCACAGCAGTGGCACCGTGGCGGCGCGATGCATGTGTCTGCTAAGTGTGCATGAACGAAGATATCTACTGTCCGCAACTGACTACACCTCTAAGAAAACCTATGAGCTGTTCATGCTTCAATGTAAGGCTCCTGCCATGCGCATATCCCGGAATTGGAAAGCGGACACACACTATTCCGCTATGTTCTCCATCTCCTCGAAACATCTGTCGGCTAGACTCCAATCCCTATGGTTTATAGTGGTACATGACATCCTGGCCACCCGCAGTCGATTACATAGCATACGGCTCTCAGCTTCAAGTAAGTGTCTGCAATGTGATGGGGAGGATACGCTACATCATGGACTTTATGAATGCCCAGTTGTAGCGCCCATTAAGCGACGCCTCATGGATTATCTACAGCAACTCTGTTTGACCTGACATGCCTGGTGTACCCCACACATTCTTCTTGAGCCGAACTTTTTGATCACTCCGCCTGCCAGACATCGGTTATCTGTGTGGTTGCTAGTTCATACAGTGTATTATGTACTGCAACATTCGGAGTATGTGAATCCCTTTAACTATGTGAGTTATCTGAAAACAGAACATGCTAATCTCCTTGGTGATAGAAAATCTTCCAAGTTTTATAAGGCATATTAATTCTTTTTTTGAACGAAGGTAAATATTTCTGTAGTTATTTAGTGTTTCTAGGAATCTCGTTTTACTGTCAAACAAGTTTGTTCTCTCATTTGTTTTTCTCCAAAATGTAAATATCAGAATGTGAAACAAATGTGACTATTAGAATGTGAAAAACATGTACAAGAATAAAACAAAGTGCATAGCCAGCCAATACGTTAGAATTTCAGGGCAAGTTTTCATGTAATGTAAACACAGCAAAGGCTGCGTCGGAGGGTGCAAGACATGAATCGTCTTGACTGGCATATTTCACGTAGGTTTAAATCCAAATAACAAAAGGACCTCTTATGTAAAGTTATCGGCAGAGGTATTCAAGTCCCTACTATATGCAATCAGTATGTTGTGCTTAAACAACGTATAAGAACTTCATGAACAAAGAATCGTCAAACGTCATTATTTATTACGTTTTACGTTATTTAACTTATTTGAGAATAATCAAATTAAATATTCTCTAATTTACATTTAATTCCAAAAAGCCAAGAATCACCACTTCAGTGACAACAGGATTTTAAAATTACTGGGTGACACTATATGTTAATATACACTTACTAAAAATCGTATGACACGGGCTCTGCCTTATTAATACTACATAATTAAGCTTTTATTCACTTATTCTGTCACTTTGTTTTAACTTTATCCATCGAATACAAAGTTCATAAAATACGTCTCTTTTTAAGAAATATAATGCAACCTGTTTTGTTTTTTGCAGTTCGAGAGCCTTTATCTAAGGAACAGTTTAGGGTAAGTAATCTCTGCAATGCAGACCTTATCAACAGAATATTATAACAATAACTCATTACTTTTATAAATCTAAGTAACTAAGTAAACAGATAAGTGGTTTTATGGATGATTCACAAAGTTCCGGTTGCATAAAAGATAGTCTAAGTTCAAGCATATGAAAATGATCTTCAGTCACGCTGAACATAGGATTTTTGTTGTGTAAACATTGATCTAAGTTCATGGCCTCTTAATCTAAGATCAAACCTAACTGGTGAATTTTCTCCAGTTAACTTGATTGAACTTAGGTCATAAGAACTGCAGAATTTACACAATAGTTTCTGAGAAGAAATAAGTAGTACAGATTTAAATAAATAGTAAATAAAGCATTTTTGTGGCTACTTGTATAAATAATTAGCCTCTTTATTTCACAAACGTATGTTAAAGATGCATTGTTTGTGTTCATAACCTATATATTTTTATTATTTTCAGAATTCAGATTACTCTGATATCTCTGATGATCAGAAATTTCAATTTGAAAGGTCTCTTCGTGTTTTCCAACATAGAGGAACTCCCATCTCAGAACTAACTGACAGAAAATTATAAATGAGATTTCGACTATCAAAGCATGTATTTGAAGGACTGGAGCATAGGCTACATGCACAGTTAAGAACACAAACCCTGAGGAATTCTGCACTCAATCCAATATTTATGATCCTTCTCACATTACGGTTCTATGCAACTGAAAGCTTCCAAGTGGTGATTGGGGATATATTTAATATAAGTAGAAAATACACAAAGTTACAAGGGAGATTGCAGCTCTAAGACCTCATTTCATCAGGATGCCTATGGCAAACGGTGAAATAAGAAGGGTTTTGCAAGATTTAAAATTAGCGTTACGTATCATCTCTTTTGCTTGAACTTCCATTTATTATATACAAATAAAATAATTTGTAACTTAAAACTTCACTTATCTTCCATTTTTGTTTATATTTTCCATCTCACAGTTTTGTAAACAGACCAAAATGACAAACATGAAGGTACCTTGGGCATATAATGGAGATAAAGTAAGGGAAATGATTAACTTTCGATAAATAATGTTCAATATGGAGTAAATTCTTATACTGTTTACTTAAAATAACATTATTTCTAGGACTAATAACCATAAAGCAAAAGATTTAATTAGTTTTTGTTATGTCTATATTGGATACTGTGTGCACTTGAATTAAACAGAGTCAAATAGTTCTTTTAACTCTCGAATCCTTTCGATACAACACGAAAGTTGCAACACGTTTGGCGATATTGCCGCATTTGTTTTTGTTATCTCAGATCAGTACTGAACGGCGTACATCTGACCTAAGATCAGCATCGTACAACCCACACCAGTTCGTATACTTGGTTCAGTTTTGATCTTCGATTATAAATGAACTGCAGTTAGCGATTTTTATGCAACCAGGCCTAAAAGTAATGTTCATTTCATTCATCCAACCTTTGTTTGTGATACATATCTTACTCGTAATCCAAGACAGTGCTGAATGAAAAAAAAAAAAAAAACCATGTATTTTAGACACGGTTTTAGCTGTGGACGTAGCCAAGCTATGCATAAGTGGGTGACGACCATAACGCTCCTTGTATTAATATCTCTATGTGCTACCTCGTTCTGTGTGCGAGCCAATTGTGTCCAGTTCGCCCTCATCTGTTCGTAATCTTGAAACCACTGCCATTTCCCAAAATTACTCTATCTTAATTTTCGCGATAGTAGAAGCATAGGAATTAATCAAAACAGCACTTAGGTCCAACGTGGCGTACTAGTTAAAGGGATGTGTAAGTGTTTATATTAATAAAATAACATTTTAAAATAAGACATGAAGCTTTCCTGGCGACGAAAATGTTCAAGTGTTTCTTAGGAAGCAAGTCAGGCTAAAAGACTATTAAATATAGACGTTTCGGGAGTATGCATCTCTCCGATCATCAGGATATTTATTAAATGTCATAACCACGTATGAAATGCTGGACATAACACAACTATAAACAAAGACAAAACACTATCAAAACTCGCATTTCTGAACAAAAGACTGTTTTCATTAAATTAAATGCCAGGTCAGGAGATGGCGCGAGTATAGAAAATTGTGTCTAAGATACGTAACTTCTTAACTTGATTATCAAGCTGTATAGATCTGTGCTCCTTAAGTCGACGGATATCTATTCCTAAGGCCGGTTTCCAAGAGGAGTTGAACCATTTGGTGCTTTGGATATTTCCTCTGAGAGGAGCACACCTAATCGTGATGCTGGATTTCAGTTCAGCTCCTCTTGGAAACTGGCATTAAAATGGAAATCCGTTGACTTAAGGAGCACAGATCTATACAGCTGAATAATCAAGTTAAGTAGATACGTATCTTTGACTCAGTTAATTTTGTATGTTTACACCATCTCCTGACCTGGCATTTAATTTACTGAAAACAGTCTTTTGTTCAGTAATGCCAATATTGATAGTGTTTTGTCTTTGCCTTATAGCGAGTGATTCAGTTGTGGTTATAATATTTAATAAATGTCCTGATGATGGGTGAGATGTACGCTCCTAAAACTTCGATTTCTAATCGTCTTTAAACCTAGCTTGCGCCCCGAGAATAACTTGAAATAACATTTTCTTTTAATTTATAACTATGAACCTTCATGCAGCTGTTACCATTATTTTGAATAATAATGAAAAAGTGGTGTGCTTCGCTCACATTACTTGTTCCATTCTTGTACAAAGTATTCTTGCTTATTCCTGCATATACTTCATGTTAATCGAGATAAACGTTTGGAGAAACTATCTTAAAAATTTTTCTTGCAGTACCAAGGGTAAATGAAAGCATAGTAAGATTTAAACGATATCCAAATACTTTAAGAGCCGGTTGATTTGTGATGCCTTTGGATTCTGTTCGCTTTCCGTAGCCATAAAAACAAATGATGTATTCCTTGTTTGAAATGCAGGATAATATTGGAAATTTGTAATAAAAATTAACGAGAAGTATCTTGGAAAGGCTGCACTTCACAAAAATCGACTTTTTATAAATTGTGGTTTTAACTATATCTATATTTTGTATGGCATGGTATTTGAGAACATAAGATATAAATGTCTTATAGAAATATCTTCGTGTTGCAACTTTTGATGATGCTGAACTTAAAGGCCAAATTGGGTATTTAAACGACTGGACTGGACTGATAATGCTATGGGGGAGATTCGGCACAGAGGTCCAAACATGCTGTATTGTGCCTACTCCCCCAAGTGGGCCACACCTGGGAGGAAGGATGAGGTGAGAGGAGACAAAGGGCGAACATTCCAAAGAAGCCACAACAGTGAGAGGGCAGGATCCTTACAATTGACCAGTTGAAAACTCCCCGGCAGGCCAGTACAACCGGTATCCCACCCACCTTCCGTAGAGGAGGGGATCCGTCCCCTTCAGCTGCTGTGTTGCGGGCGCTGCGGACAACTCGTGGTACCACTGACGTTACTAGAGGAACCTCGGGCCGAACATTCGAGCCCCTCCCTGCTGGGGGGATGTTCGGATTGGGTTGGACTCGAGGAGGCAGTGGTCTCCGATACCCATGGGAGATCGGGTACATCCCCGGACGCGGTTGAGGGAAGCCATTAATATTCCCGCGTACTAGCCAGCATAGCTAGTAGAAGGTGTGCTAGATCACCAGGCGGCCCCACCGAGGTCATATCGGTAGCCTTCCCATTTTGGTGTTGGAGCGCGTAAGTGGCGTATCCACTTCCATCCCGTCTTGAGTTCATAGGACCAGATGAGGAGGCTTGTCAGTCTCTAGGTCTCGCCCTATGGAAAGCCCCACTGAAGCGCTGGGCGCCCTTTAGGTTCAGCTCAGTAACTCCCTGTTTGAGGGAGGCCAGGGTTTTTGGATCAACGGGTCCGGGACTAATTGGAGTAGAACCTCTGCAGTTAACGGTGTCCCACCCACCATGGTCCTGAAACAGAATAGAGAATGTCGCACCGGAGGTGGAAGTGTTTACAATTAGCACATCACTGTCATGCAAAGACGAGACATCCACCGACACTTATATTATTAAATAATCCACCATATGAGAGATAATGTTAAATGATAATGGAGATGAAATGGAGATATATGAGGACGAGAGAATCTGCGTGGGCGCAAAACGTCCGCTCCCTAAAACGCGGAAGAATAACAGTTGTCCCCAAAAGGGACGCTGGCGTGACTCCGGGAGTCTTTCCATTAGGGAAAGACTTAAAGACTAACAAGCACCCTCCCATTACGGGGTGCAATTTGATACGCCAGTTACGCCCATCAATCCATACGGGAAGAATACCGAATCTCTCGGTCGGGGCACCCAGTGATCTAACACCCGACTACTAGCTCTGCAGGCTAGCATCCGAGAATTTAAGGCTTCCCTCAACCCCGTCTGAAAACAGACGTCCCCGATCTCCCACGGATATCGGGACCACTGCCTCCTCGAGTCCAACCCAAGCTGAACAACTCCCAACACAGAGGGGCCGAATGTTCGGCCCGAGGCTTCTGTAGTAACTTGAGAAGGACCACGAGTACTAGGGGTCCGCAACGCCCGCACCACGGAAGCTGAAGGGGACGGATCCCCTCCCCAACGGAGATGAAATGTAGACACAGGAAAGTTCGGGGATGTAATTAACCCACCCAGCTGTCGCCTAGCAACCCAGGAAAATCCCCTTAAATCAATGCGTCAGGTAGGCCGACCACGGGATTCGAATTCGGACCTCCCATGAAAGGAGGGCCACAGATGAAACCGCTTGAGCCATTCTGCTCGGTATTTAAAAGACGTTTTAGTTTAAATTATTACACAATATGGGACGTTTTTATAAAGGTTTTTTCATATTCAGATGGCTCGAAAACGTGTATTTCGAGTAAAATATTTTTTATAATTTTTTTATTCATCTATCAGCAGTACAATGCTTCACAGATCAGAGTGAAAAGAAGGTAACAGAACAGTACATTAAAGAACAATAACACTCAGGGGTAGGCTAACAGGCCCCCCCTAACTACATTAAGTTACAACTCCAATAATACTCTCTGAGAAATTATGTCAATATTGAAGATGTAAGACAGACATCAAGCACTAGAATCACTGGAATCAGATGTATCACTCAGAAGCAGATCCTGTGGTAGTCCCCTCTTCAAACGTGAGGGCTGGCGCGTGCAGACGCCGATGTTATAATGCACAGCTCCTGGAACTTCTTGCAGCGTGGAAAAGGAACGACGTCGAGTGACATATGGTTGATAAGTTTTGGAAGGAATGCAAAACCTCCTCTACCTCTATGTACACGTTAGAAAAAGGAGAAACAGTGTGACATCTCGCACGGATATACGCCAGACCCTTCTATTCCGTAAATCCCGTGACATGAATGTTCATGTTTCTACGAGTAGTTTAATTCCGGTTTTTTTATGAGCTAGTAGTTTAGAATCAATAAAGCAGCACAACCATAACAGCTGGCGCCACCAATTCTACTGATCTAGTTTCGCTCGTGTCGCATAGGAATGCAATTAACCCCTGCTGTCCTGTTTGTTCGAACCCACTCGGCTGTAAAAACACTCAGAAACACAAATGAGAAAAAACTTGGAAAATCACACCAGAAAGCAGAAACGAGAGAGCAAATGACACAAACGGACTTGCAGTATTGTCAGTTTACAACCGCGTGCACCTATATTGCTCCGGAGGTTACCCAATCTGTTAAACCATAAACTGGATGTTCGATATACCTCTACTTAAAACTCTCGTTTGTGTAACAGGGTAAAGGATATTTATGCTACTACTATGTGAACGTCATTTAAATTTATCCTTCTAATGAGTTTAATTCTTGCAGTTCCGTGAACTTTTATGACAGTGTATAAAAGCTCAGGTAATTTTATCATCTTATAGCAGAATACATGAGAATGAAGACCCATAATAATGTTATTAAGAGCTATGAAGTAATTAAGGATAAAGAAGCTACTAAAATGGTAATGAGATAACCAGTTGCGGCTGGTGCTTATATGCTACAGGGCTACAGCAGAACAGTTTGATGAAAGGAATGTGCCAACGTTTTCTTTGCTTCTGTCAGATTCTGTCAGAAATCCTTACTAAAGGTCTTTCAACAAGAGTGTCCTATCTTTGAACTTAAATTAAACGCATTCTATAAATGATAAAGGTTTATTTCATTCTTATTTTGGAACATAATTAATATCATTGCATGTTTTATAGACCTAGAGAAGGCCCTCGATAGGCTGGAACTTAAAGATGTTTTAAACATTTTAGAAACACATAATGTACCGAATGGATTAATTTTATTGATTAATGACATTTTTACTGATAATTTTAATAGAATAAAAGTGGAAGGGAACATATCTGCGAAGATACCAGTCAGAAGAGGGGTTCGACATGGAGATTCTCTTAGTCCATTACTATTCAATTTATTAATGAATGAAGTTATAAAAGAGATCAATACAATGGATGGATATAAAATGGGAAATAAAAACCTTAACATTGTATGCTACGCTGACGATTTTGTCCTGATGGCAAACACTGAGGATGACTTACAGAGACTGCTATATAGATTCTATCTTGGATGTAGAAACTATAACATGAAAATACCATTAACAAAAGCGAAATCAATGACCATAAGTAAATTCCCCTTGAGATGTAAATTGGAACTAGAGAGGAAAACAATAGAGCAGGTAATGACAATAAGGTATCTGGGTGTTGTGTTAAATAGT
>JAUKNK010001127.1:0-74026 GCA_030765055.1 Mantis religiosa | reverse complement strand
GTGATGATGGAATATGTGAATTGCAATGTTATTGGCACCATGCATAGTAAGAAGTTGGTAACTGTTCCCCATATCTGTACGTTAGGTGTCCCTGCCCTGTATTCTTAGCATGTTGGTTTATTGTTTATTACGAATTGGCATTTCTCAAGCTTCAAGGGAAGTGATAATTAATCAGTCAGGTAACCCAAATGCAAACTGAGGTTATGTTACTAATCTGCATCCAAATGTGCAAGTAAGTATAACTGGTGATGGAATATTTTATATGGAAGGATAATTAGTCAGGTAACCTAAATGCATTGTGAGGTTATGTTTCTCTGCTGCATCCAATAGTTAAAGCAAATCTAGCCAGTGATGGAATTTTGAAAATGCTACTTTTATCAGCACCATGTATTAGTAAGTACTTCATATTAGCTGTTTGTCAAAAATCCAATGTTTTACATCTGCCCTCTCCATTCTATGAGTTTTCATATGCAGAAGTTACAGAGAAAGCGTAAAGATTACATGCTTATATTCTGGCGTGAATTAAATATTATAATTTTGTTTATGGGATTTTTTTCGTTGGATGGGATGTGATTTTGTAGCCAAGAAGGTATATCTCTTCTTAGGGAACCCAAATGTTTCAGGTATTATGGTAAGAAGCTTACTGGCACAGTGTTAGTGGAAAAATTTAGATTTCACCTCGTAGGTAGCTACTTTACGTTATATTTTATGTTCTTTTCTTTATGAATGTTTTCAGTTTTCTGCTGTGATTTATAACTTTCTTGCATGTTCTTAATCACTCTGATATGCTCGGGGTGTAGCGATACTTAATGTATAGCACATTATTGTACCATTAAGAAAGGCTTTAGTGCAGGGATGCAGAGTGAGGTTATATTTCTCAACTGATTGCAGTTGAGTATTATGTAGAAGGTTTAAACCACACTTTTACTTTGGGTCTTAAACCTTAAACATCATTTTAGCCTTACAGGTAATTGTCTTCCATTTACTTTGGTTCATTCCTAAGTTGATAAGACTTCAGGGACCCTGGTGCTTCTGCCCCCGTATCTTTCATTTGCAGTTTTTAATTACTATGAAGCAATCCTTAACCTGTGTACGTTGCTCTAAGTGATTGTCAATCAGAGTGTGTACAAACGTTACTGTTTTTCGTTGTGAATGGTAGTCTCTCTGGTTTATTAACCTACGCATAATGTACGCTGCCAAGTCTACCAACTGCAGTTGGTTGCGGTGTTACAGGCTCGTCTTTTATCGACCTTCAGGTATACAAACAACATTTAATTGCTATCGAACAACACTGTTCGCCAAAGTAGAAGATAATCAACGTTTACGGAACTGTTCCAATAAGGGGGATGGGTGCGCCATAACGGTTGTCATGCTACGACTGGAACGACCAATTAAGAGTCGGAATGTTTCCAAGACGTCAGACACGAAACCCTTGTTCCCAATTAAAGTTGGAGGGGAGAGGTACGTCATAACAGTTGCCATAGCAACGACTGGAGTGACCAATTAAGAGTCGGGATGTTTCCATGACGTCAGACACGAAACCCTTGTTCCCAATTAAAGTTGGAGGGGAGAGGTACGTCATAACAGTTGCCATAGCAACGACTGGAGTGACCAATTAAGAGTCGGGATGTTTCCATGACGTCAGACACGAAACCCTTGTTCCCAATTAAAGTTGGAGGGGATAGGTACGTCATGAACGGTTGCCATAGCAACGACTGGAGTGACCAATTAACAGTCGGGATGTTTCCAAGACGTCAGACACGAAACCCTTGTTCCCAATTAAAGTTGGAGGGGATGGATACGTCATAACGGTTGTCATAGCAGCGACTGGAGTGCCCAATTAATATTCGGGATGTTTCTTACGTCTAAAAGCAGTGATAAACATAGCGCAAACGAAAACGTAAACGTGCTCGGGACCTTTATAAGATTTATATTGCACTTTTCGATTGTCCTCGCTTACAGCTATTATAAATAATACCCACTGCAGTCACAACAAATCAAATAAATATGTGTATTCATGATCGTAAAATGATGCATGCTGTACATTTGGATGCATGCTCTTCCAATTAACCTATTTTCATCATACTGGGCCTTCTATCTGTCACGTACTGTTTCTAAGGGGCTTTTTGCCCCTTGGTCATTTCAACATCCTCGACAGGTGTACCTGCTTACCGTTTCTTTGCATTCCGCTTGGTCCACGATGACCCGGGGGATCCTTCCTCGACGCCGGGCTCCCCTTTCTGTCCGTGCCGGAAGTTGGAATATGATTGATGCACAGCAACACCCTGCGACCGAAGGGTGCCTCTGTGGATCCCCCATGAGCTCTACATCGATATCTTACTTGCTTTCTCCGGTGCAACAGTACAGCAACCTCCTTGCCCAGGGCGTGGAGAGTCTTCTACGATGAGCGCTCGCCTGCGTCATGACCTGCTGCATTGTGCTTCCCAGACCTTGCGGAGGGTTTCTGGATCCTCTACCCAATTTAACAAGTCCCTCAGAGTCCTCCTAGACTAATCGGAACATCGTGGAACGATGGGAGTTGCGCCTTCATTGCCCTACTCGAGCGAAATTGTGTTCGATGCACCCCAACTTTTGAGAGGCCTCAGTGACAGCTGGGAGTAACCTCGAGCGTGCTCGCTTCGTGTGGGGATAGGCAAAGGTTCGGACTTCTTGACCCCCAAGGGACATCTCTCTTCGCAACCCCGTGCAGTCTTCCCACGCGAGAAACCCGGGGAACGTGCTGGGCCAGCATGGATTGCAAGCCCGAATTCGCCAGCCTCTCCAAAGGAGAGGTTTATCCTGAGCTAGATCACTTGGACCGCACAAGCATCCCAAATCTTCAAGGTATGCCGTTCTGCCCCTAGAAGCTGGCGCTTGGCACAAGCACCTTCGTGAAAAGGGTGAAATCCATGTCAGGAAGCACGGCACTGGCTCGTGGCCGTCCGCGCGACCTGACGGCTGCTCCCTCGTGTTTTCTATCAGGTTGTTAAATGACAACGCTGTGAACGGAAATAATGGCTGCGATTTTGAAAATTTTACTCATTTCCACTTGTGACATGGCAGACACAGCATCATCAACGGCTCTCGCAGCAGCTCCAGCGCAGGTTGCGCCCAAGAAGGCCAAGGCCTCTTCGGCAAAGAAGCCCAGGACGAAACCGGCACATCCTCGTACGTCAGAGATGGTGGGCAACGCCATCAAGAGCCTGAAGGAGAGGGGCGGTTCCTCTCTGCAGGCGATCAAGAAGTACATCGCTGCCAACTACAAGGCGGACTCCGAAAAGCTTGCGCCGTTCATCAAGAAGTACCTGAAAGCGGCCGTGGCTTCCGGAGAACTAGTACAGACCAAAGGCAAAGGCGCTTCCGGCTCCTTCAAACTCGCCTCGGCGGCAAAGCTCGAGAAGACTGCAGCATCCACTGCGCCTTCCAGGGGTCGACCTGCTGCGCCCAAGGAAAAGAAAACCTCGTCCTCCGGCAAGGCCAAGAAATCTGCACCTAAGGCGTCACCCAAGAAGGCTGCCAAGAAGCCCTCCGAGAAGAAGAAGGCCGCTTCGGTACCGAAGCCGAAGAAATCTCCTTCCAAGGCCAAGAAAGTCACCAAGATGCCGACGAAGAAGCCAAAGGCTCCCAAACCAAAGAAGACCCCCAAGGCCAAGGTACCCAAAAAGGCCAGCCCCAAAAAGAAGTGAGTCCCATGGTCAACAGACCCCGTGAGGGCCCCGACCCTGTCAAACTCTCCCCATTCCCCGGTTGGGTGGATTGGGGGAAAACGGCCCTTCTCAGGGCCATCAGTCCGTCTTGGAAAGGGCATTAGGCATGGTCGATCAGTCCTGACTATCTCGGCAGATAGATTCACTGTGTTGTAAACTCCCCTACTTTTTCATCTCTCAAGTATTGTATGTACCACCCACACGATATCTTCTAACCCAGGAATTCCTTTCGGGCACAAACAGCTGCGAAACCTGAGCTCATTTGCAATCCTATCTGGCTTATAGGACATCCGCTGAACCTTGAGCAGCAGAAATCGAGTCGCAATTTACCCACTTTAAATTTTGGGCAAGCACTACCTACGTAGGACGTCAAAGGTCCCTATAACCAGGGAGCTGGCAAAGCTGGATGTTCGGCCCGGTGCACTAGTAACGTCAGAAGTACCACGAGTGTTAGGGGTCCACAGCAGCTGAAGGGGACGGATCCCCTCCCCTACGTGAGCAATTTTCCTAAGTTACATCCGCTTAAACAAAAAGGAGGCGGCGCCACACCCACCGCCCCCGCTGAGATCATCCAAGGAGGCTACATCGTCTCACCATACATGTGCTCTTAAGGCTAAGCGTGCAGAAACAGTCACCGCACATATGCGGCCTTCCCATCCATTTTACGGGATGTATTGGCCCTTTGTAATATATGTTATAGTATATGTAGTAAATTAGGGTGTACGCTTCGGACCGCCGCCATCTGCTTATCAATTCAGCTGCACGCTCCCCGTAATTTAAATACCGGTGAGCCAGATGCGTATAAGACCGGCCTTATAACAGGCCTTGTAAATCTACAACGCTTGAAGCTTTTTTCTTTAACTTAAACATCTGGTACTAGATGACTAAGTTCCATTGCCTTTGAAATAGGCTTATTTCAGCTTCTTATCTGGCTCTAAGGAACGTAATTGTGGCCCTGAAAAGGGCCGTTTTGTCCGCAAACCGACGTCCTCGAGATTGAGCCTCTCTTAGGCCCTCTCGCCGCGGATTCTGCGAGCTAACTGTATGTCTTTGGGCATAATGGTTACTCGCTTGGCATGAATGGCGCACAGGTTGGTGTCTTCGAAGAGACCCACTAGATAGGCCTCGCTGGCCTCCTGAAGTGCCATCACCGCAGAGCTCTGAAAGCGTAGATCCGTTTTGAAGTCCTGGGCGATCTCTCTTACCAGGCGCTGGAAGGGCAGCTTGCGAATGAGCAGTTCCGTGCTCTTCTGATAACGCCGAATCTCCCGAAGGGCCACGGTTCCAGGACGGTAACGGTGAGGTTTCTTCACTCCGCCGGTGGCAGGGGCACTCTTCCTGGCGGCTTTGGTAGCCAGTTGTTTCCTGGGAGCCTTGCCGCCAGTGGATTTACGAGCCGTCTGCTTGGTACGTGCCATCTCGCCTCGTGCCGGTCTCACTAGAGTAAATTCAGCCCTTTGGCCTCTTCGTGTCATATAGATCAATCGCACCGCCGTCATGACCCGCCCTCTGCAGTGCCATTGGCCGAAGCCTGTGTGGCGCCGCCCATTACCCGCGAGATTACAAAAAGCGGCCATGACAGTAGAAATCGACTCATTCTTCGAGGGGGATTCGTGTGAAAGAGACACGCTGCTGTAGACATGACTGGACGAGGCAAAGGTGGCAAAGGACTCGGAAAGGGTGGTGCCAAGCGTCACAGGAAGGTCTTGCGAGATAACATCCAGGGTATTACGAAGCCTGCCATTCGTCGTCTGGCCCGCAGAGGGGGGGTGAAGCGTATCTCAGGCCTCATCTACGAGGAGACCAGAGGAGTGCTCAAGGTGTTCTTGGAGAACGTCATTAGAGATGCTGTCACCTACACCGAGCACGCCAAGAGGAAGACGGTCACTGCCATGGATGTAGTGTATGCCCTCAAGCGACAAGGCCGCACCCTCTACGGTTTCGGTGGTTAAGCCTTTTAATCACGATCGCACGCAGGCATGTGTATGAAAAACGGCCCTTTTCAGGGCCACCAAGTTATTCACTTCAGAGCTCTTGGTCCTGCCTTCTAGCGTCTTGCAATCCCCGGCTGCAGCTTTTCTCTAAGCCCTTTCTAGTTAATTTCTGAGGCCATCCGTCCAATTCCTTGTGGTTTGGTTACGTTCCTATTGAAACTGATGTGGAATGTTTAAACAAACAAATTCCACCCTGCGGACAAGAGATCGCGTTGGCTGTGAGGCTATATACACGTTGGCCGACGTGATGTCAACATCCTTTACAGCTATCAATAGCATGGAGACATGCAAAAATATTGTCTTCTGCCGACGTTAGGCAAGCATTTTGAAACCGTACTACAGAACTTACTGCACCATCACGATGTGCTTCGTCCCGAGCAATTTGGGTTTCGACGGCAACACATCGGCTCCTGCGTACTGTGTACGAGGTGGTTCAAGGTTGCAACAATTGTCACTATGTTGCAGCCCTCTTCCTAGACATCTCCAAAGCCTTCGATTGGGTGTGGCTCGAAGGCCTTCTCCATCGCCTCATTCACTACAATGTCTCTTATACGCATATTCCATCATTATTTCATAATTTGTTGTTACTATGGACCACGTCCACTCTCAACCTCATGCCATAAACGCAGGGGGGTTCCACAGGGCAGTGTCCCTTGTCACCTGCTCTTCCTTAGCTACATCAATACCCTACTACCCTAAGAGTTTGAAAACCTCGGTCCATTTACCGACGATACTGCCGTAACAGCTGCGTCAACACATGATGCTAATATGCTAAATACCTATTTCTAAATCTCATAACTGTTTCCCTTGAGCGGGTTGTACTGTTAGCCAACGCAAAGGAAGTCCCTGATAGGAATGCGTCACCCTTAAGGAGTGCCTGAAGGAAGTGGCATGAAACTACCAAGCAGGGTATTGGAATAGTGGCTAAACCCCCTTTCCCCTCATTCCCCTGGGACTTTATTGAGGCGAACAGTACAACCCACTCTACGGAAAAAGTGTGATGGCCCTGAAAAGGGCCGTTTAAGTACCTATCGGTGAAAGAGTACGCCGATGAAAGAGGCGCTTTAGGCTTTCTTTTCGGTCTTTTTGGGCAGAAGTACTGCCTGGATGTTAGGCAGTACACCACCTTGGGCTATCGTTACGCCCGAAAGGAGTTTATTCAACTCTTCGTCGTTGCGGATGGCCAGCTGAAGATGTCTGGGGATTATCCTGGTTTTCTTATTATCCCTGGCGGCGTTTCCTGCCAACTCCAAAACCTCAGCGGCCAAGTACTCCATCACGGCAGCGAGGTACACGGGGGCACCAGCTCCCACTCGTTCGGCATAATTGCCTTTACGCAGAAGTCGATGAATACGGCCCACGGGGAACTGAAGTCCTGCTCTACTGGAGCGAGACTTAGACTTTCCCTTCACTTTTCCTCCCTTTCCACGTCCGGACATGTTGAAGTGCTGCTGTTGCGTATGTACTCCCTCCTGAAGAACTATTTATCGCTTTTATTCCGCCGACACTGCACCAATCGCGGGGTGTCCCCTTGCCTTGTTCCCCAGCCGGTTCGTGCGCCTAGCGAAGGCACCTCCCCCTGACGTCTTCTCTTTTATTGAGTGGGACGAGCTGATTTTAATTCGTATTCTTGGTTTGTTTGCACAGGGAGCGTCATGCCGCCAAAGACCAGTGGAAAGGCTGCCAAAAAAGCTGGCAAGGCCCAGAAGAACATCTCCAAGGGAGATAAGAAGAAGAAGCGCAAGAGGAAGGAGAGCTACGCCATTTACATCTACAAGGTGCTGAAGCAAGTTCACACCCGATACTGGGATCAGCTCAAAGGCCATGAGTATCATGAACAGTTTCGTCAATGACATTTTCGAGCGCATCGCGGCCGAAGCCTCCCGCCTAGCGCATTACAACAAGCGCTCCACCATCACAAGTCGGGAGATTCAGACCGCTGTGCGTCTGCTTCTACCCGGCGAACTGGCCAAGCATGCCGTCAGCGAGGGTACGAAAGCTGTCACTAAATACACAAGTTCAAAGTAAATGTGGCACAGATAAAACGGCCCTTTTCAGGGCCACCATCTCTCTCAGAAAAGGGCAGTTGGCTCCTGGCAAGCTTTATTTGTGTTTCCTTTTTTCCATGCTATAGAATGAAATATAAACCTGCACGACCAGGTGGAATACATCCTAAGGTAATTCAAAATTCGGCAGATATTAACCTAAGTTAAATGAGTGCCTATTTTTATCTATCTTCCATCGTTGGAAGGAAGCTAAAGTACTGACTGCCCAAGACAGGAAGGCAAGCTAGAGGAATGTGCAACATTCTCACTTTTGCTGTCTCCTCGGGTTGTATGCTCGCCTTCCTAGTATGACGAGGATGGACGAAGTGTTGTCACATAGTTCACCTATAAATAATACCTATCGCTGCAACAAACATTAGTTCTAGCAACATGGGTGACTCATATGCACTCTCATTCACTCGTTTCCTAGTAAACAGACCCGCTACCGGAGCAGCTAAACAGTTCAAGCTCCTATGCCTTTCGTACCCCTCGAGTCTTCTTGTCGTAGCCATACAGGATTAGTTCTCAAGAAAGGGGAAGATAATGAAGGGTAAAATTGTTCAGGCCAATTTGCTTGCTTAATACTCTTGGAAACGTACAGGATCGTCTTTCATATACAGGCATGCTGGAATATATGATAGATCTGAGTGGTACGCAATTTGGTTTTAGAAAGAATTCCACGGCAGATGCAATAAACTATGCACCAGAAAGAATATAAAGTGATCATGTGTGTGTGTTTTTTTTTTTTTTTTTTTTTTTTTTTTAATTTAGGTACTCCAACGTTAAGTAATATTGGACGGTGAACGAGTTGGATGAAATGTTGCTCGACATTCGCCTTTAATAAGGGAAAACCCTGGTAAAAAAAAAAAAACGTATCCAGGTAGCTCACCCTGACCGAGATTCGAACTCGGGACCTCTTGAACGTTCACCTATAAATAATACCTATCGCTGCAACAAACATTAGTTCTAGCAACATGGGTGACTCATATGCACTCTCATTCACTCGTTTCCTAGTAAACAGACCCGCTACCGGAGCAGCTAAACAGTTCAAGCTCCTATGCCTTTCGTACCCCTCGAGTCTTCTTGTCGTAGCCATACAGGATTAGTTCTCAAGAAAGGGGAAGATAATGAAGGGTAAAATTGTTCAGGCCAATTTGCTTGCTTAATACTCTTGGAAACGTACAGGATCGTCTTTCATATACAGGCATGCTGGAATATATGATAGATCTGAGTGGTACGCAATTTGGTTTTAGAAAGAATTCCACGGCAGATGCAATAAACTATGCACCAGAAAGAATATAAAGTGATCATGTGTGTGTGTGTGTGTGTTTTTTTTTTTTTTTTTTTTTAATTTAGGTACTCCAACGTTAAGTAATATTGGACGGTGAACGAGTTGGATGAAATGTTGCTCGACATTCGCCTTTAATAAGGGAAAACCCTGGTAAAAAAAAAACGTATCCAGGTAGCTCACCCTGACCGAGATTCGAACTCGGGACCTCTTGAACGTGAGGCAGACACGCTACCATCTACGCTATCGAGGCGGTGTGTGTGTGTGTGTGTGTGTGTGTGTGTGTGTGTGTGTGTGTGTGTGTGTGTGTGTGTGTGTGTGTAGTTTTCTTTGATTTTCAGGGAACTTTATAGTTTATGGTGGCCAGTACTATGACAAGGTATCTATATAACAGCATATGACGGATCAAAATTGGAAATATTAGAATTAGAAGAAATCTAAGGACATAAGAGGCATAATACATACGCAACAACACATTGCCGGGGCCTTGGGACATTATTGTAACACTTATCTGTTTAAGTACACTTTATAACGCCTCTGAAGATACTTTTAGTGCCTGTTAAGTTTGGGCACGATGTTTACACTCGTGTTTTTCACCGTTGGCAAACACTTGTTTCACGCCGTCGTGTTGGCAGCAGCTGTTGCCAACATGCGGTCGTTTCTGCAGCACCGAGATGCAATGTAGTGTCGGGCAAGAGGTTCGATTCCTGAAAATGTTATCCTCTCGGACTGATTTTCTTTCTTTCCTTCTCTTTTTCCGCTCTTTGCGACGTTAACTGTTCTCGAGCCCTGAATTAAGGTTGGATGAACTTCATTGTTTCCCTCCAGATGGCAGACTTGGCACCTACGTGTCTGTGGGTTGGATTCCAACAGTTTCCTTAGTGTGAATGTGTGAAAGCGTCCAGGTTCGACACTTAGTAACGTCGAGGCGGATTGGCCGGCCGGCGTGCCTGCGCAGTACCTGTATGCGCGAACACTTAGCAACAAGTCCGTGAAGGTGGCGCTTAGGTGGGGGGGTGGGTAATACGTAAAGGTCGGTGCAACATGTCCTCCCGCCATTAGCGATTATTTTCGTCTATACCATCGTTCATTGTGTGCATTGGGCGTAAAGGCATTTTCCACAGGGTGGTATTGTGGTTTTGGTAACTTTTGCTTTGATTAATTTTGCGTTGCGTGTCCTCATACACTTGTATTATCATTTTATATATATTCCCATTTACTCTGGTGCAAGATGTCCTCCCGCCATTACCGACTATTTTCGACAATAGCCACGTTCGTAATGTGCATTGGGCGTAAAAGCATTTACCACAGTAATTTACAGGTAGTAATTTAATTTACAGGTGGTAATGTGACTTTGCAAAGTTTTGCTTTTATTTGGCGTGTGCACATACACTTCAACTATATAAAATATATATCCCTCCCGCATGTCCTCCTCAGTTTACGCTTCGCCGCCACATTGGATTCCGTAATCCATTACAACGATGCACGTGGTCAATTTAGGAATGGTATCTTGATGTTCGCCTGTCCTGCGCCAGCCTGCCTCTTCTCCTGGATGACAAAGACTTCTGGAGTACATACAAACATTGTCACCGACGCGAGAAGTGCTCCTTTTCTCCCTTGTGTAATTTAGTGTCTTTTCTGGTGCGTAATGGTGTTTCTCGTTCTGCCTTTAACGTGTGATTGTGCTCCTTTCGGATGTTTGAACTCTCCGCTTGTGACTTGAGTGCCTTATCACCATGGAAGTGAATATCCTGTACACCGTTTCTTTTGTGTACATTGTAAATAGTGTTCGTTTTTCGCCTTCCCTTGTGTGTCGAGGTGTGTGCAAGTTCACCACCCACTCCCCTGTGGTTCCTTACATGGATGATGCTTTGCAGTGCTTTCCTATCACTTTTGCATACCAGCACAAGGCAAGTTGCAGGTACATTTGGTCCATGTGAATGTACATGTGTGGTGCTTTCAGAGGTTGTGGCGTGCGTGTGTGTTTTGTGCTTCCTTGTTTTTAGTGGCGTGTGCCTTCTCGTGTGTGTGCTACCAATCCCATTACTCACATACAGTGTCTATCTAGCTCGCGTGCTTGCAACAATCTCCCATACATCTGCACTTGTAGTGTTTGCCTGATGACCTTTACTCTGGGTGCTCTGCTCACTTATTAATCAAGCCTATTTAATACTGAGTTGCTTTCCCATGCCATCCCCCACGAGTAGGTGCTGGCAAATACCCTACCTCCGTGGTTTGCTTTCATATCCCTCCGCATCTAAATGCAAAAGAGGGCGACTTTTAGGAACAGGTGACCAAACGTAATCAGGTCAGGACTGGCTGGAAATCCGCTATATGTATGGCTTCACTTCATTTGATGATATATGTTTAGGGGCGCTCGACTGCAAGATCAGTGCCCTTTTAAAACAACACTGGCAAGGGCCATATATGAACCTAAATACCAAGCAAAAATTTAAGTAAGGAATATAAATATAAACCAAACACAGGATATATTCTTAACAAAAATAAACTACAGTAACACATACACTAAATCCTTAAACTAACTGTCCAAATAAAACCTTGCTCTGTTGGCATCCGTAACTGGGGCAGAATCCCCCTTGAAGGAAAGTGAGCTCCAAGAATCAGAAATCATGCCTGGTTCAACTTACCTCCTTTTGCTGGTCGTACCTCCCAAGACTACCTCCGTCAAACATGCACTTTGGGCAAGTTAGCTGTCATCAGTACCTAGCAAGAGAAGGCAGAGGCTCGAATAACCCCCTCCCCCAGCATCCCCTATCCCTTGCTTTCTAGGTCAGGTACCACAGAGCATTTCAACATGGAGGTCTCCCTGAGCTCTGCAAGGTCAAGGCTTCCAGGAGTGTCCCCGTGTACTTCTGACACAAGGAGGGGGGAGGATAACCACTTGCCACTTGTGGTGCCTACAACCTGCCTGAGCGAGTGACTGTGTATTTTCAGTGGCTGGTGATTTGTCGAGGTGTATGTCACCTTAGTCCTTTGGGACCTCTTTGGTTGAGGAATTAAATATATTACAAGTTTTTCCTGTTCTTAATTACCTCATCAAATGCTCCCTCCATATAACCCAAAACTAGCTTTGAGGAATTTCTTGCGGTGGTAAAATGACCATGTTCGTTCTTGTAATAGCCCTGTGGCGTCGCCCATTCGACTGGAGACCAACCTTAAGGCACGTGAAGAACAAAGCTCCTCCAACAAAGATTGCACTTCGAATATTATAACTCAAGCTTCCATGCTCATGCTCATGCACCTCTTACGCTTACTGTAACGATACATACTAATATAGAGACATTATTAAGAAACTCCTCTTGTTAAGACTCAACAGGGGAGTGGTTGCGTAACAACAAGTGGTTAAGGTGCTAGCTTGTCCACCATCTCAGGTAAGTTTAACCATGCCTGCCTCCATAACGGCTTTGTTAAGTTATTGTCCTACTGATGAAATGTAAATCTGCTCTGGTTCCCTTTCACGAATGAATGAATGAAAGTTGGGATGGATGGATGAACGTACGTATGCAAGCTAGAAGCCACGGTATGCAAGCTACAGCAATCAGTGATAGCTGACAGAAAATCCCATTTTCTGTTACTTTAACCTAAATTTCCATTGAGACCTCGTAGTTTCAGAATCTGCCATTTAAAGAGACGCTGCGCCCCGATTTAACTGTCTGTCTCCTTAATCGCCTTCGTTAGCACATTTCAGCGACACTGATGGAACTTTCACGTTTAAACCACGCAGTGAGATTTCAGTTCTTTGCCGTTAAGTTCAGAGACATTCTTCTGGGTGTTTCTGAAAGGTGCCCAACAAGACATCCATTTATTTCCTCCTGCTTTTGTTGACATTTGTGAATGTGAATGGTGAATAGCCTATAGTGAACACACTGGTTCTCATGGACACCTGAGCCGTGGAATGCAGCTTATATTAATGTTAAGTTTACTTCAGAATAGCAATACGGCTTCACATGACATTTTTCTGCTTTCCTGCTGCAGCAGTAAATAGTAATCCTTGCCTTGTTTCTTTTGGTGCATATAATCCGTAAATTTAATGAAAGCTTTGGGTTTGGAATTTGCAGCGGCTGTAACTGTTGAATTTAACACGAGTTACAAGGCTACTTCATGAAGTGTAGGGAAAATCTGCAGCAAGTGATGTAAGCCCAGTGAGCAAGAAAGTCACTAGTGTAGATCAGAGTGCCCAAAATGCGTGGTGCACTTAAATATCTGCTGGAAGAGGTTAAAGGTAAAACCACATTAAAATAAGGAAACTAACCGTTTCACTTAGTCGGGAGACTTTTCAGGACTATGAGGAAGAGTGTTTGTTTAAATTTAATTTGATTTGTTTAATTTATCCAGAAAATCAAGTTCAAAACTAGCCGGTGGTGATGGACTATTTGAAATGCAACCTATTTTGGCACCATGCGTGGTGAGTAACAAATTGTTGGTAACCTTTGCTCACAAATTTTACATTTGTTATTCTCCCCAGGTTGCTAGAGTGAGGTTATGTTTCTCAACTGCATCCAGTAATTCAAGCAAAAAATAACCAGTGGTGATAAGAGCCTTTAAAATGCATCTTTTATTGGCCCCATGCACAGTGAGTAACAGGCTGTTGGTAAATGTTCCTCACAAACTTTTTGTTTGGTGTCCTCGTCCTGCAATCTTGCTTGCCTACTTTATTGTTTGTGACTAATTGGCATTTTCCAGCTTCAAGGTAAGTGACAATTGGCCAAGTAACCCAACTGCAGAGCGAGATTATGCTTCTCAACTGCGTCCAGTCATTCATACAGAATTTGGAATATTTCGATTGCAACCTATATTGGCAATATGCATGGCGAGTAACAAGTTGCTGGTAAATGTTCCTCGCACATCTTAGGTTTGGTGTCCTCAACCTGATATCTTGCTTGGTTACTTTATTGTTTGTCACCAGTTGACATTTCCTAGGCTTCAAGGTAAGTGAATATTAGCCAGGTAACCCAAAAGAAGAGTGAGGTTATGTTCCTCAACTGCGTCCAGTAATTCATACAGAATTGGAAAATTTCAATTGCAGCCTATATTGGCAATATGCATGGTGAGTAACAAGTTGTTGGTAAATGTTACTCACACATCTTAAGTTTGGTGTCCTCAACATGCAATCTTGCTTGGTTGCTTTATTGTTTGTGACGAATTGACATTTCCTAGGCTTCAAGGTAAGTGGGAATTAGCCAGGTAACCCAAACGAAGAGTGAGGTTATGTTCCTCAACTGCATCCAGTAATTCATACAGAATTTGGAATATTTCGATCGCAACCTGTACTGGCAATATGCATGGCGAGTAACAAGTTGCTGGTAAATGTTACTCACACATCTTAGGTTGGGTGTCCTCAGCCTGCAATCTTGCTTCGTTACTTTACTGTTTGTGACGTGTTTACATTTCCTAGGCTTCAAGGTAAGTGAAGTTTAGCCAGGTAACCCAAATGAAGAGTGAGATTATGTTTCTCAACTGCGTCCAGTAATTCATATAGAATTGGAATATTTCCACAACATGCATGGCAGAGTAACAAGTTGCTGGTAAATCTCCCTCACAAATTTCATGTTTGGTGTCCTCATCCTGCATTCCTGCTTGGTTGCTTTATTGTTAATGACGAATTGGCATCTTCCAGCTTCATGCTAAGTGATAATTATCCACGTATCCCAAATACAGAGAGAGGCAATAATTCAAGTAAAAATAGACAGTCGAGATGGACTATTTGCAGTTCAACCTATATTGGCACCATGCGTGGTGAGTAACAAGTTGTTGGTAACTTTTGCTCACAAATTTTACATTTGTTATTCTCGCCCTGCGATCTCCCCAGGTTGGTAGAGTGAGGTTATGCTTCTCAACTGCATCCAGTAATTCAAGCAAAAAATTAACCAGTGGTGATAAAGAGCATTTAAAATGCATCTTTTATTGGCCCCATGCACAGTGAGTAACAGGCTGTTGGTAAATGTTCCTGACAGACTTTTTGTTTGGTGTCCTCGTCCTGCAACCTTGCTTGCCACTTTATTTGTGATTAATTGGCATTTTCCAGCTTCAAGGTAAGTGACAATTGGCCAGGTAACCCAAATGCGGAGTGAGATTATGCTTCTCAACTGCGTCCTGTCATTCATACAGAATTTGGAATATTTCGATTGCAACCTATATTGGCAATATGCATGGCGAGTAACAAGTTGCTGGTAAATGTTCCTCACACATCTTAGGTTTGGTGTCCTCAACCTGATATCTTGCTTGGTTACTTTACTGTTTGTCACGAGTTGACATTTCCTACGCTTCAAGGTAAGTGAATATTAGCTATGAAAACCCAAACGAAGAGTGAGGTTATGTTCCTCAACTGCGTCCAGTCATTCATACGGAATTTGGAATACTTCGATTGCAACCTATATTGGCAATATGCATGGCGAGTAACAACTTGCTGGTAAATGTTCCTCGCACATCTTAGGTTTGGTGTCCTCTACCTGATATCTTGCTTGGTTACTTTATTGTTTGTCACGAGTTGACATTTCCTAGGCTTCAAGGTAAGTGAATATTAGCCAGGTAACCCAAAAGAAGAGTGAGGTTATGTTCCTCAACTGCGTCCAGTAATTCATACAGAATTGGAAAATTTCAATTGCAGCCTATATTGGCAATATGCATGGTGAGTAACAAGTTGTTGGTAAATGTTACTCACACATCTTAGGTTTGGTGTCCTCAACATGCAATCTTGCTTGGTTGCTTTATTGTTTGTGACGAATTGACATTTCCTAGGCTTCAAGGTAAGTGGGAATTAGCCAGGTAACCCAAACGAAGAGTGAGGTTATGTTCCTCAACTGCATCCAGTAATTCATACAGAATTTGGAATATTTCGATCGCAACCTGTACTGGCAATATGCATGGCGAGTAACAAGTTGCTGGTAAATGTTACTCACACATCTTAGGTTGGGTGTCCTCAGCCTGCAATCTTGCTTCGTTACTTTACTGTTTGTGACGTGTTTACATTTCCTAGGCTTCAAGGTAAGTGAAGTTTAGCCAGGTAACCCAAATGAAGAGTGAGATTATGTTTCTCAACTGCATCCAGTAATTCATATAGAATTGGAATATTTCCAACCTATATTGGCAACATGCATGGCGAGTAACAAGTTGCTGGTAAATGTTACTCACACATCTTAGGTTTGGTGTCCTCAGCCTGCAATCTTGCTTGGTTACTTTACTGTTTGTGACGAGTTCACATTTCCTAGGCTTCAAGGTAAGTGAAGTTTAGCCAGGTAACCCAAATGAAGAGTGAGATTATGTTTCTCAACTGCGTCCAGTAATTCATATAGAATTGGAATATTTCCAACCTATATTGGCAACATGCATGGCAGAGTAACAAGTTGCTGGTAAATCTCCCTCACAAATTTCATGTTTGGTGTCCTCTTCCTGCTTGGTTGCTTTATTGTTAATGACGAATTGGCATCTTCCAGCTTCATGCTAAGTGATAATTATCCACGTATCCCAAATACAGAGAGAGGCAATAATTCAAGTAAAAATAGACAGTTGAGATTACCTATTTGCAGTTCAACCTATATTAGCACCATGCGTGGTGAGTAACAAGTTGTTGGTAACTTTTTCTCACAAATTTTACATTTGTTATTCTCGTCCTGCGATCTCCCCAGGTTGGTAGAGTGGGGTTATGCTTCTCAACTGCATCCAGTAACTCAAGCAAAAAATTAACCAGTGGTGATAAAGAGCATTTAAAATGCATCTTTTATTGGCCCCATGCACAGTGAGTAACAGGCTGTTGGTAAATGTTCCTGACAGACTTTTTGTTTGGTGTCCTCGTCCTGCAACCTTGCTTGCCACTTTATTTGTGACTAATTGGCATTTTCCAGCTTCAAGGTAAGTGACAATTGGCCAGGTAACCCAAATGCGGAGTGAGATTATGCTTCTCAACTGCGTCCTGTCATTCATACAGAATTTGGGATATTTCGATTGCAACCTATATTGGCAATATGCATGGCGAGTAACAAGTTGCTGGTAAATGTTCCTCACACATCTTAGGTTTGGTGTCCTCAACCTGATATCTTGCTTGGTTACTTTATTGTTTGTCACGAGTTGACATTTCCTACGCTTCAAGGTAAGTGAATATTAGCAATGAAAACCCAAACGAAGAATGAGGTTATGTTCCTCAACTACATCCAGTAATTCACACAGAATTTGGAATATTTCGATCGCAACCTGTACTGGCAATATGCATGGCGAGTAACAAGTTGCTGGTAAATGTTACTCACACATCTTAGGTTTGGTGTCCTCAGCCTGCAATCTTGCTTGGTTACTTTACTGTTTGTGACGAGTTCACATTTCCTAGGCTTCAAGGTAAGTGAAGTTTAGCCAGGTAACCCAAATGAAGAGTGAGATTATGTTTCTCAACTGCGTCCAGTAATTCATATACAATTGGAATATTTCCAACCTATATTGGCACCATGCATGGCAGAGTAACAAGTTGCTGGTAAAGGTTACTCACACATCTTAGGTTTGGTGTCCTCAGCCTGCAATCTTCCTTGGTTACTTCATGGTTTGTGACGAATTAACCTTTCCTAGGCTTCAAGGTAAGTGAAAAGTAGGCAGGTAACCCAAACGAAGAGTGAGGTTATGTTCCTCAACTGAGTCCAGTAGTTCATACAGAATTGGAATGTTTCAACTGCAACCTATTTTGGCAATGTGCATGGCGAGTAACAAGTTGTTGGTAAATGTTACTCACACATCTTAGGTTTGGTGTCATCAGCCTGCAATCTTGCTTGGTTACTTTATTGTTTGTCACGAGTTGACATTTCCTAGGCTTCAAGGTAAGTGAATATTAGCCAGGTAACCCAAACGAAGAGTGAGATTATGTTTCTCAACTGCGTCCAGTAATTCATATAGAATTGGAATATTTCCAACCTATATTGGCACCATGCGTGGTGGAGTAACAAGTTGCTGGTAAATCTTCCTCACAAATTTTATGTTTGGTGTCCTCAACCTGCATTCTTGATTGGTTGTTTTATTGTTGATGTCGAATTGGCATCTTCCAGCTTCGTGGTAAGTGAAAATTAGCCAGGTAACCCAAATACAGAGAGAGGCAATAATTCAAGTAAAAATAGCCGGTGGTGATGGAGTATTTGAAATGCAACCTGTATTGGCACCATGCGTGGTGAGTACAAAGTTGTTGGCAACTTTTGCTCACAAATTTTACATTTGTTATTCTCGCCCTGCGATCTCGCCAGGTTGGTTTATTGTTTATTTTGAACCCGCATGTTCCATTCTTCGAGGTATGTGAAAACTAGTCGGTTGGTCAGATATCACAGATGCAGAGCGAGGTTATGTCCCTCAACCGGTGCTGATGGAACATTTGAAAAGCAACCTATATTGGCACCTTGCATGGTGAGCAACAAGTTGCTGGTAAACGTTCCTCGCAAATTTTAGGTTTGGTGCCCTCGCCCTGCAATCCTGCTTGCTTACTTTGTGACTAACTGGCATTTTCCAGCTTCAAGGTAAGTGACAATCAGGTAACCCAAATGCAGAGTGAGGTTATGTTTCTCAACTGCTTCCAGTAATTCAAGTAAAAAATAACCAGTGGTGATAAGGTCACTTAAAATGCATCTTTTATTGGCCCCATGCGCAGTGAGTAACAGGCTGTTACTCCAATATTTAAAGCAAAAATAACCGGCGGTGATCGAATTTTTCAACTGCAACCTATATTGGCACCACCATGCATGGCGAGTAAGCACCAATTTTATTTTCGGTGTTCTGGCCCTGCAATCTCGGCAGGTTGGTTCATTGGTTATAAGGATTCGGCACATCCCTGTCTTAAGGTTATGGAGAATTAATCGGTCGCATACCGTGGAGCACGAGATGGAAGGTTTCAGTCTAGCTTTACTGGATATTGCCTTCCCATTTACCATGGTTTATTGCTAATTTGTAACCCTGGGCTTCATCAAGAGGGTATAAAGGGATTACTTGCACCTTAGATTTTTCTCTCTCGTGGTGGAGGGGGAGGGGCGGCGGCCGTCCGTTATTTTCACGGAGGTTTGAATTTTATTTCGCGTTTTGTTTCGTAAAACGCTTCAGGCGGTCATGTTGGCGCTCCTGTCGAAGCGCTTTCGCGTTTTGTTTCGCAAAACGCTTCAGGCGGTCATGTTGGCGCTCCTGTCGAAGCGCTCGTAGCCAACCTGTGCATCACCGCGTCGTAAAGCCTATCCAACCGAGTGGGTTTCGCTGTCCTAATAGGCGGGTTTCATCGCAAAAATTATGTTATGTTCTCGCGAGACACAAGACCGCTTCGGCTGCGTTTCTTCTTGCGTGCTTACGCAGCAGTTGAATGTTCTGCCATTTCCGTTTCCATGATGTTGGCTGCTCTGCAATTGAATGCTCCTTCTCGTGATGGCGGATATTGCTACGACTGTCCGAAGGTCACGGTAGGTATCTGCGGAATCTTCAAACGCATAACGAGTAGATGTTGTCAAGCTGCGGATCGGCGCTCGTAAATTGTGCTGTGCCTATTTGCGAGGGTTTCTACACGAAGGTAGGTAAATGTGCTCGCTCGTTACGTATTTCACTAGGCACTTTCCGCAATCTGCCAGGGTAGCTAGTTCCGTTTCAACGCCAACCTCTAAATCGCACGAGTATGTAACGTGCTTGCCACATCTTTCTTCTTGTCTTGCCAAGATTTACTTTCGCACTTCTGCGTAAATTTATCTCGTGCCCGACCTTGGAATACGCATCGCCGCCATGTTGAAATTTCAGCGTACTTAACGTCGCTCATTTTCTTTACAGGTGTGACGCCAGGTTTCTTGGTCAACATAGCGGTCTCCTCCTGCTGGTATCTTCCCCGGGATTGATGTCACGTTAAAAAGGGAGGGATGGCAATGCTGTGGAGCACGACGCCACCGTCAAGAACGTCCAGTTTCTACCACTTCTTAGCGTTCCATCGACCATGTGATTATCGTGTAGTGCCTCTACTGTTATTCTCCGTGTGTCACTTGTAGTGAAGCTGCGGGTGCGCGCCACCCCATAGCACTTTAATGGTGCAGTTCTTGAACGTGTGCTTTTTTGTGATCATTGCTGATTCTTACTGTTGTGCATGGCACATTGTGTATATGTGGCTCCCTGGAGCTTGCGTGTGCAGTTCCGTCTGATATGCTCTTATTGTGTGTGTGAGAGGGAGAGAGGGAGGGAGAGGAGTGTGTGCTCTCCTCTACCGAATTTGTGTTTAGGGATGACCGATCAAGTGAAAGCAAGGAAAGAATGCAAAGCTGCTCAGTTCCACTCACATAGCTGTTCGATGTGCTCCACAACTGTCTCTCATTCTACGATTGAAGGTTCAGGTGCAGGTGCTGGTGCTACACATTCCCTTGTTTCCCAATCAGGTGTCAATAATAGGAGTACTGCAGGAGCAGGCCTGTGTTTTCTGTGGGTGGTGTTACTTGCTACTACAAAAGCGGGGTTGTACACCATTTTCTTTGTGCCCCATGGACGGTGCGAGGCTCCTAGGGGCATGCGAGTGTAGTGACGTGTGCGTGTGTTGCTCGATACCATGTGCCTCTGCTAATCCAAGCATATGCAATCCCTTTAACTTTCAAATGGGACCATGTTTATCCTTGAATGCTACTAGGTGAGCACCAATCAAGAGTCCTGCACTGTTGATATTGCATTTACCTGTAAGTGGTGTGTTGCATGTGCTAACTGAATCGGTTTCTAATAAATTCTAATGGCGCTAAGACAACAAAATTCTGCAAACGGTGAGCCATGAGGAGGATTCAACATAACCTAAACACCTCCATTTCTCCAGTTCGAATTATTTTCCCAATACTTGCTAATAATTAACAACCGTGCTTCACAGCGTAGGCACTGGTTATTGGTTGGTGTGTATACTTGGAATTACTTTGAACAAGCCAAATGGGGGAGAGAGAGGCAAGACCTGATTGGATCGCTTCATGTTTATCCATGTTTATCCTTGAATGCTACTAGGTGAGCACCAATACTTGCTAATAATTATCAACAATGCTTCACAGCGTAGGCACTGTAATGAATTTCATTATTGGTTGGTGTGTATGCTTGGAATTACTTTAAACAAGCCAAATGGGGCAGACAAGACTGAACAGTCCTGTCAGAGAGGCGAGACCTGATTGGATCGCCTCTGCACCTCCCCTAGCACACGATCCCATGATGTACATAAATACTGCTGCTTCAACTGTCATGTGATATGCCCAACTTCTGAGGTGTGTAAATCAACCTCGTATAACCCTGGCAAGAAATCTTGCCTCTGTTTCATGCAACCTCTAAATTATCACCTGTTCCAGGAAAGAAAGAAAAAAACCATATTCCACAGCCTACGAAACATAGGGGATGTTTCCTAAGCTGTGGAATATCGTGCAAATCTTCTAGAATCTGCAAACATGTGCAAGTCCACTTACCACTTCTTGCTGGTTGCCTGTCTTCCTTCCTTGGCGTCCACTGTCACCCGTGCTTCTCTAGGGTTGCTGTAATTACTCGCTCTTCTGTGCCAATCACAAGTTATGTAGGGTTTTCTGTAGCTGTATCTCACCAGGACCTGCAAAGCCAAGCATGTTACATGTAAGTTATAGGAAATGGTGTAATTTGTCTCAATTATCTGAACACTGCTTTATGAATTGCTGGACAGAACTATGCTGCTCTTTAGCCAATCTGCAACATTTCATCGTGGAGGTCCCCCCTGCATTTTACAGTAGGAGGAAGACGACATACAGCGCGCCCATGTTTGGTTCTTATCCATGTCATTTATCAGCATATTTCTCCCAAATATAACTTTTAATCTTAACCTATTTGCCCGACGCATGGATATCACACACTTTTAATGTATTGGAAATTATTCAGGTTTGCCTAATGCAGAGTGACGTTATGCTTAGCAACTGCATCCCTTGATACGGGAGAAATTAACTGGTGCTGATGGAACATTTGAAATCCAAGGTTATTGGCACCATGCTCGGTAACTGTTCCTTGTATGTCTGCATTTGGTGTCCTCGCCCTGAGTTCTTGGCATGTTTGTTTATTCTTTATTACAAATTAGCATTTCTTTAACTTCCAGGTACGTGATAATTGATCAGTCAGGTATCCCAAATGCAGACTGAGGTTATGTTTCTCAACTGCATCCAATAATACAAGTAAAGGTGACTGGTGATGATGGAATATGTGAAATGCAATGTTATTGGCACCATGCATAGTAAGAGGTTGGTAAATGTTCCTCATATATCTACGTTTGGTGTCCTCGCCCTGAGTTCTTAGCATGTTTAATTGTTTATTACGAGTTGCCATTTCTCAAGCTTCAAGGTAAGTGATAATTAGTGAGCCAGGTCACCCAAATGCAAACTGAGGTTATGTTACTCATCTGCATCCAAATATGCAAGTAAAGGTGACTGGTGATGATGGAATATGTGAAATGCAATGTTATTGGCATCATGCATAGTAAGAAGTTGGTAACCGTTGCTCGTACTTCTACGTTTGGTGTCCTCGCCCCTTATTCTTATAATGTTTTATTGTCTAATACGAGTTGCCATTTCTCACGCTTAAAGCTAAGTGATAATTAGCCGGTAAGGTAAGCCAAATGCAAACTGAGGTTATGTTACTCATCTGCATCCAAAATTGCAAGTAAAAGTGACTGGTGGTGATGGAATATGTGAATTGCAATGTTATTGGCACCATGCATAGTAAGAGGTTGGTAAATGTTCCTCATATATCTACGTTTGGTGTCCTCGCCCTGAGTTCTTAGCATGTTTAATTGTTTATTACGAGTTGCCATTTCTCAAGCTTCAAGGTAAGTGATAATTAGTGAGCCAGGTCACCCAAATGCAAACTGAGGTTATGTTACTCATCTGCATCCAAATATGCAAGTAAAGGTGACTGGTGATGATGGAATATGTGAAATGCAATGTTATTGGCATCATGCATAGTAAGAAGTTGGTAACCGTTGCTCGTACTTCTACGTTTGGTGTCCTCGCCCCTTATTCTTATAATGTTTTATTGTCTATTACGAGTTGCCATTTCTCACGCTTAAAGCTAAGTGATAATTAGCCGGTAAGGTAAGCCAAATGCAAACTGAGGTTATGTTACTCATCTGCATCCAAAATTGCAAGTAAAAGTGACTGGTGGTGATGGAATATGTGAATTGCAATGTTATTGGCACCATGCATAGTAAGAGGTTGGTAAATGTTCCTCATATATCTACGTTTGGTGTCCTCGCCCTGAGTTCTTAGCATGTTTAATTGTTTATTACGAGTTGCCATTTCTCAAGCTTCAAGGTAAGTGATAATTAGTGAGCCAGGTCACCCAAATGCAAACTGAGGTTATGTTACTCATCTGCATCCAAATATGCAAGTAAAGGTGACTGGTGATGATGGAATATGTGAAATGCAATGTTATTGGCATCATGCATAGTAAGAAGTTGGTAACCGTTGCTCGTACTTCTACGTTTGGTGTCCTCGCCCCTTATTCTTATGATGTTTTATTTTCTATAACGAGTTGCCATTTCTCACGCTTAAAGCTAAGTGATAATTAGCCGGTCAGGTAAGCCAAATGCAAACTGAGGTTATGTTACTCATCTGCATCCAAAATTGCAAGTAAAAGTGACTGGTGGTGATGGAATATGTGAATTGCAATGTTATTGGCACTATGCATAGTAAGAGGTTGGTAAATGTTCCTCATATATCTACGTTTGGTGTCCTCGCCCTGAGTTCTTAGCATGTTTAATTGTTTGTTACGAGTTGCCATTTCTCAAGCTTCAAGGTAAGTGATAATTAGTGAGCCAGGTCACCCAAATGCAAACTGAGGTTATGTTACTCATCTGCATCCAAATATGCAAGTAAAGGTGACTGGTGATTATGGAATATGTGAAATGCAATGTTATTGGCATCATGCATAGAAAGAAGTTGGTAACCGTTGCTCGTACTTCTACGTTTGGTGTCCTCGCTCCTTATTCTTATCATGTTTTATTGTCTATTACGAGTTGCCATTTCTCACGCTTAAAGCTAAGTGATAATTAGCCGGTCAGGTAAGCCAAATGCAAACTGAGGTTATGTTACTCATCTGCATCCAAAATTGCAAGTAAAAGTGACTGGTGGTGATGGAATATGTGAATTGCAATGTTATTGGCACCATGCATAGTAAGAGGTTGGTAAATGTTCCTTATATATCTACGTTTGGTGTCCTCGCCCTGAGTTCTTAGCATGTTTAATTGTTTGTTACGAGTTGCCATTTCTCAAGCTTAGAGGTAAGTGAGGTTATGTTACTCATCTGCATCCAAATATGCAAGTAAAGGTGACTGGTGATGATGGAATATGTGAAATGCAATGTTATTGGCATCATGCATAGAAAGAAGTTGGTAATCGTTGCTCGTACTTCTACGTATGGTGTCCTCGCCCTGAATTCTTATAATGCTTTGTTTATTACGAGTTGCCATTTCTCACGCTTAAAGCTAAGTGATAATTAGCCAGTCAGGTAACCCAAATGCAAACTGAGGTTATGTTACTCATCTGCATCCAAATATGCACATACAAGTGACTGGTGATGACGGAATATGTGAAATGCAACGTTATTGGCAACATGCATAGTAAGAAGTTGCTTGTATTTCTACGTTTGGTGTCCTCGCCCTCAATTCTTAGCATGTTTTATTGTTTATTACGAGTTGCCATTTCTCAGGCTTCAAGCTAAGTGATAATTAGTCGGTCAGGTAACCCAAATCTGGTGATGATGGAATATGTGAAATGCAATGTTATTGGCAACATGCATAGTAAGAAGTTGCTCGTATTTCTACGTTTGGTGTCCTGCCCTGCATTCCTAGCATGTTGGTTTGTTGCTTATTACAAATTGGCATTTCTCAAGCTTCAAGGTAAGTGATAATTAATCAGTCAGGAAACCCAAATGCAAACTGAGGTTATGTTACTAATCTGCATACAAATATGCAAGTAAAAGTGACTGATGATAATGGAATATGTGAATTGCAATGTTATTGGCACCATGCATAGTAAGAGGTTGGTAAATGTTCCTCATATATCTACGTTTGGTGTCCTCGCCCTGAGTTCTTAGCATGTTTAATTGTTTATTACGAGTTGCCATTTCTCAAGCTTCAAGGTAAGTGATAATTAGTGAGCCAGGTCACCCAAATGCAAACTGAGGTTATGTTACTCATCTGCATCCAAATATGCAAGTAAAGGTGACTGGTGATTATGGAATATGTGAAATGCAATGTTATTGGCATCATGCATAGAAAGAAGTTGGTAACCGTTGCTCGTACTTCTACGTTTGGTGTCCTCGCTCCTTATTCTTATCATGTTTTATTGTCTATTACGAGTTGCCATTTCTCACGCTTAAAGCTAAGTGATAATTAGCCGGTCAGGTAAGCCAAATGCAAACTGAGGTTATGTTACTCATCTGCATCCAAAATTGCAAGTAAAAGTGACTGGTGGTGATGGAATATGTGAATTGCAATGTTATTGGCACCATGCATAGTAAGAGGTTGGTAAATGTTCCTTATATATCTACGTTTGGTGTCCTCGCCCTGAGTTCTTAGCATGTTTAATTGTTTGTTACGAGTTGCCATTTCTCAAGCTTAGAGGTAAGTGAGGTTATGTTACTCATCTGCATCCAAATATGCAAGTAAAGGTGACTGGTGATGATGGAATATGTGAAATGCAATGTTATTGGCATCATGCATAGAAAGAAGTTGGTAATCGTTGCTCGTACTTCTACGTATGGTGTCCTCGCCCTGAATTCTTATAATGCTTTGTTTATTACGAGTTGCCATTTCTCACGCTTAAAGCTAAGTGATAATTAGCCAGTCAGGTAACCCAAATGCAAACTGAGGTTATGTTACTCATCTGCATCCAAATATGCACATACAAGTGACTGGTGATGACGGAATATGTGAAATGCAACGTTATTGGCAACATGCATAGTAAGAAGTTGCTTGTATTTCTACGTTTGGTGTCCTCGCCCTCAATTCTTAGCATGTTTTATTGTTTATTACGAGTTGCCATTTCTCAGGCTTCAAGCTAAGTGATAATTAGTCGGTCAGGTAACCCAAATCTGGTGATGATGGAATATGTGAAATGCAATGTTATTGGCAACATGCATAGTAAGAAGTTGCTCGTATTTCTACGTTTGGTGTCCTGCCCTGCATTCCTAGCATGTTGGTTTGTTGCTTATTACAAATTGGCATTTCTCAAGCTTCAAGGTAAGTGATAATTAATCAGTCAGGAAACCCAAATGCAAACTGAGGTTATGTTACTAATCTGCATACAAATATGCAAGTAAAAGTGACTGATGATAATGGAATATGTGAATTGCAATGTTATTGGCACCATGCATAGTAAGAGGTTGGTAAATGTTCCTCATATATCTACGTTTGGTGTCCTCGCCCTGAGTTCTTAGCATGTTTAATTGTTTATTACGAGTTGCCATTTCTCAAGCTTCAAGGTAAGTGATAATTAGTGAGCCAGGTCACCCAAATGCAAACTGAGGTTATGTTACTCATCTGCATCCAAATATGCAAGTAAAGGTGACTGGTGATGATGGAATATGTGAAATGCAATGTTATTGGCATCATGCATAGTAAGAAGTTGGTAACCGTTGCTCGTACTTCTACGTTTGGTGTCCTCGCCCCTTATTCTTATAATGTTTTATTGTCTATAACGAGTTGCCATTTCTCACACGCTTAAAGCTAAGTGATAATTAGCCGGTCAGGTAAGCCAATAGCAAACTGAGGTTATGTTACTCATCTGCATCCAAAATTGCAAGTAAAAGTGACTGGTGGTGATGGAATATGTGAATTGCAATGTTATTGGCACTATGCATAGTAAGAGGTTGGTAAATGTTCCTCATATATCTACGTTTGGTGTCCTCGCCCTGAGTTCTTAGCATGTTTAATTGTTTGTTACGAGTTGCCATTTCTCAAGCTTCAAGGTAAGTGATAATTAGTGAGCCAGGTCACCCAAATGCAAACTGAGGTTATGTTACTCATCTGCATCCAAATATGCAAGTAAAGGTGACTGGTGATGATGGAATATGTGAAATGCAATGTTATTGGCATCATGCATAGAAAGAAGTTGGTAACCGTTGCTCGTACTTCTACGTTTGGTGTCCTCGCTCCTTATTCTTATCATGTTTTATTGTCTATTACGAGTTGCCATTTCTCACGCTTAAAGCTAAGTGATAATTAGCCGGTCAGGTAAGCCAAATGCAAACTGAGGTTATGTTACTCATCTGCATCCAAAATTGCAAGTAAAAGTGACTGGTGGTGATGGAATATGTGAATTGCAATGTTATTGGCACCATGCATAGTAAGAGGTTGGTAAATGTTCCTTATATATCTACGTTTGGTGTCCTCGCCCTGAGTTCTTAGCATGTTTAATTGTTTGTTACGAGTTGCCATTTCTCAAGCTTAGAGGTAAGTGAGGTTATGTTACTCATCTGCATCCAAATATGCAAGTAAAGGTGACTGGTGATGATGGAATATGTGAAATGCAATGTTATTGGCATCATGCATAGAAAGAAGTTGGTAATCGTTGCTCGTACTTCTACGTATGGTGTCCTCGCCCTGAATTCTTATAATGCTTTGTTTATTACGAGTTGCCATTTCTCACGCTTAAAGCTAAGTGATATTTAGCCAGTCAGGTAACCCAAATGCAAACTGAGGTTATGTTACTCATCTGCATCCAAATATGCACATACAAGTGACTGGTGATGACGGAATATGTGAAATGCAACGTTATTGGCAACATGCATAGTAAGAAGTTGCTTGTATTTCTACGTTTGGTGTCCTCGCCCTCAATTCTTAGCATGTTGTTTATTACGAGTTGCCATTTCTCAGGCTTCAAGCTAAGTGATAATTAGCCGGTCAGGTAACCCAAATCTGGTGATGATGGAATATGTGAAATGCAATGTTATTGGCAACATGCATAGTAAGAAGTTGCTCGTATTTCTACGTTTGGTGTCCTGCCCTGCATTCCTAGCATGTTGGTTTGTTGCTTATTACAAATTGGCATTTCTCAAGCTTCAAGGTAAGTGATAATTAATCAGTCAGGAAACCCAAATGCAAACTGAGGTTATGTTACTAATCTGCATACAAATATGCAAGTAAAAGTGACTGATGATAATGGAATATGTGAATTGCAATGTTATTGGCACCATGCATAGTAAGAGGTTGGTAAATGTTCCTCATATATCTACGTTTGGTGTCCTCGCCCTGAGTTCTTAGCATGTTTTATTGTTTATTACGAGTAGCCATTTCTCAAGCTTCAAGGTAAGTGATAATTAGTGAGCCAGGTCACCCAAATGCAAACTGAGGTTATGTTACTCATCTGCATCCAAATATGCAAGTAAAGGTGACTGGTGATGATGGAATATGTGAAATTCAATGTTATTGGCACCATGTAATAAGAAGTTGCTCATATTTCTATGTTTGGTGTCCTGCCCTGCGTTCTTAGCATGTTTTATTGTTTATTACGATTTGCCCTTTCTCAGGCTTAAAGATAAGTGATAATTAGCCAGTCAGGTAATCCAAATGCAAACTGAGGTTATGTTACTCATCTGCATCCATTAATGCAAGTAAAAGTGACTGGTGAAATGATGGAATATTTCAGACACGTTATTGGCACCTTGCATAGTGAGTAAGAAGTTGGAAAGTGTTCCTCGTATTATTCGTGTGTGTCCTCGCACTGGATTCTTGGCGTGTTTTATTGTTTATTACGAGTTGCCATTTCTCAGACTTCAAGGCAAGTGATAGTTGGTACAGTAACCAAATGCACACTGAGGTTATGTTACTCATCTGCAATCCAAATATGCAAGTTAAAGTGACTGGTGATGATGGAATATGTGAATTGCAGTGTTATTGCACCATGATCCGTAAGAAGTTGGTAACCGTTCCTCGTTTTCTACGTTTGGTGTCCTCGCCCTGAATTCTTAGCGTGTTGTTTTATTGTTTATTACGAGTTGCCATTTCTCAGGCTTCAAGCTAAGTGATAATTAGTCGGTCTGATAACCCAAATGCAAACTGAGGTTATGTTACTCATCTACATCCAAATATGCACATAAAAGTGACTGGTGATGACGGAATATGTGAAATGCAATTGTTATTGGCACCATGCACAGTAAGAAGCTGCTCGTATTTCTACGTTTGGTGTCCGCCCTGCATTCTTAGCATGTTGGTTTATTGCTTATTACAAATTGGCATTTCTCAAGCTTCAAGGTAAGTGATAATTAATCAGTCAGGTAACCCAAATGCAAACTGAGGTTATGTTACTAATCTGCATCCAAATATGCAAGTAAAAGTGACTGGTGATGATGGAATATGTGAATTGCAATGTTATTGGCACCCATGCAATAGTAAGAAGTTGGTAAATGTTCCTCATATATCTACGTTTGGTGTCCTCGCCCTGAGTTCTTAGCATGTTTTATTATTACGAGTTGCCATTTCTCAGACTTCAAGAATAGTCGGTCAGGTAACCCAAATGCAAACTGAGGTTATGTTACTAATCTGCATCCAAATATGCAAGTAAGAGTGACTGGTGATGACGGAATATGTGAATTGCAGTGTTATTGGCACCATGATCAGAAAGAAGTTGGTAACCGTTCCTCGTATTTCTACATTTGGTGTCCTCGCCCTGAATTCTTAGCATGTTTTATGGTTTATTACAAGTTGCCATTTCTCAGGCTTCAAGCTAAGTGATAATTAGTCGGTCAGGTAACCCAAATCTGGTGATGATGGAATATGTGAATTGCAATGTTATTGGCACCATGCATAGTGAGTAAGAAGTTGGTACATGTTCCTCATATCTACGTTTGGTGTCCTCGCCCTGAGTTCTTAGCATGTTTTATTGTTTATTACGAGTTGCCATTTCTCAAGCTTCAAGGTAAGTGATAATTAGTGAGCCAGGTCACCCAAATGCAAACTGAGGTTATGTTACTCATCTGCATCCAAATATGCAAGTAAAAGTGACTGGTGATGATGGAATATGTGTAATTCAATGTTATTGGCACCATGCATAATAAGAAGTTGCTCGTATTTCTACGTTTGGTGTCCTGCCCTGCGTTCTTAGCATGTTTTGTTTATTACGAGTTGCCCTTTCTCAGGATTCAAGGTAAGTGATAATTAGTCGGTAAGAAGTTGGTAACCGTTGCTCGTACTTCTACGTTTGGCGTCCTCGCCCCATATTCTTATAATGTTTTATTGTTTATAACGAGTTGCCATTTCTCACGCTTAAAGCTAAGTGATAATTAGCTGGTCAGGTAAGCCAAATGCAAACTGAGGTTATGTTACTCATCTGCATCCAAATATGCAAGTAAAGGTGACTGGTGATGATGGAATATGTGAAATTCAATGTTATTGGCACCATGCATAATAAGAAGTTGCTCGTATTTCTACGTTTGGTGTCCTGCCCTGCATTCTTAGCATGTTTTATTGTTTATTACGAGTAGCCCTTTCTCAGGATTCAAGGTAAGTGATAATTAGTCGGTCAGGTAACCCAAATCTGGTGATGATGGAATATGTGAATTGCAATGTTATTGGCACCATGCATAGTAAGAAGTTGGTACATGTTCCTCAAATCTACGCTTGGTGTCCTCGTCCTGAGTTCTTAGCATGTTGGTTTATTCTTTATTACGAGTTGCCATTTCTCACGCTTAAAGCTAAGTGATAATTAGTGAGCCAGGTCACCCAAATGCAAACTGAGGTTATGTTACTAATCTGCATCCAAATATGCAAGTAAAGGGTGACTGGTGATGATGGAATATGTGAAATGCAATGTTATTGGCATCATGCATAGTAAGAAGTTGGTAACCGTTGCTCGTACTTCTACGTTTGGTGTCCTCGCCCCATATTCTTATAATGTTTTATTGTTTATAACGAGTTGCCATTTCTCACGCTTAAAGCTAAGTGATAATTAGCTGGTCAGGTAAGCCAAATGCAAACTGAGGTTATGTTACTCATCTGCATCCAAATATGCAAGTAAAGGTGACTGGTGATGATGGAATATGTGAAATGCAATGTTATTGGCACCATGCATAATAAGAAGTTGCTCGTATTTCTACGTTTGGTGTCCCGCCCTGCATTCTTAGCATGTTGGTTTATTGCTTATTACAAATTGGCATTTCTCAAGCTTCAAGGTAAGTGATAATTAATCAGTCAGGTAACCCAAATGCAAACTGAGGTTATGTTACTATCTGCATCCAAATATGCAAGTAAAAGTGACTGGTGATGATGGAATATGTGAATTGCAATGTTATTGGCACCATGCATAGTAAGAAGTTGGTAACTGTTCCCCATATCTGTACGTTAGGTGTCCCTGCCCTGTATTCTTAGCATGTTGGTTTATTGTTTATTACGAATTGGCATTTCTCAAGCTTCAAGGGAAGTGATAATTAATCAGTCAGGTAACCCAAATGCAAACTGAGGTTATGTTACTAATCTGCATCCAAATGTGCAAGTAAGTATAACTGGTGATGGAATATTTTATATGGAAGGATAATTAGTCAGGTAACCTAAATGCATTGTGAGGTTATGTTTCTCTGCTGCATCCAATAGTTAAAGCAAATCTAGCCAGTGATGGAATTTTGAAAATGCTACTTTTATCAGCACCATGTATTAGTAAGTACTTCATATTAGCTGTTTGTCAAAAATCCAATGTTTTACATCTGCCCTCTCCATTCTATGAGTTTCATATGCAGAAGTTACAGAGAAAGCGTAAAGATTACATGCTTATATTCTGGCGTGAATTAAATATTATAATTTTGTTTATGGGATTTTTTCGTTGGATGGGATGTGATTTTGTAGCCAAGAAGGTATATCTCTTCTTAGGGAACCCAAATGTTTCAGGTATTATGGTAAGAAGCTTACTGGCACAGTGTTAGTGGAAAAATTTAGATTTCACCTCGTAGGTAGCTACTTTACGTTATATTTTATGTTCTTTTCTTTATGAATGTTTTCAGTTTTCTGCTGTGATTTATAACTTTCTTGCATGTTCTTAATCACTCTGATATGCTCGGGGTGTAGCGATACTTAATGTATAGCACATTATTGTACCATTAAGAAAGGCTTTAGTGCAGGGATGCAGAGTGAGGTTATATTTCTCAACTGATTGCAGTTGAGTATTATGTAGAAGGATTAAACCACACTTTTACTTTGGGTCTTAAACCTTAAACATCATTTTAGCCTTACAGGTAATTGTCTTCCATTTACTTTGGTTCATTCCTAAGTTGATAAGACTTCAGGGACCCTGGTGCTTCTGCCCCCGTATCTTTCATTTGCAGTTTTTAATTACTATGAAGCAATCCTTAACCTGTGTACGTTGCTCTAAGTGATTGTCAATCAGAGTGTGTACAAACGTTACTGTTTTTCGTTGTGAATGGTAGTCTCTCTGGTTTATTAACCTACGCATAATGTACGCTGCCAAGTCTACCAACTGCAGTTGGTTGCGGTGTTACAGGCTCGTCTTTTATCGACCTTCAGGTATACAAACAACATTTAATTGCTATCGAACAACACTGTTCGCCAAAGTAGAAGATAATCAACGTTTACGGAACTGTTCCAATAAGGGGGATGGGTGCGCCATAACGGTTGTCATTGCTACGACTGGAACGACCAATTAAGAGTCGGAATGTTTCCAAGACGTCAGACACGAAACCCTTGTTCCCAATTAAAGTTGGAGGGGAGAGGTACGTCATAACAGTTGCCATAGCAACGACTGGAGTGACCAATTAAGAGTCGGGATGTTTCCATGACGTCAGACACGAAACCCTTGTTCCCAATTAAAGTTGGAGGGGAGAGGTACGTCATAACAGTTGCCATAGCAACGACTGGAGTGACCAATTAAGAGTCGGGATGTTTCCATGACGTCAGACACGAAACCCTTGTTCCCAATTAAAGTTGGAGGGGATAGGTACGTCATAACGGTTGCCATAGCAACGACTGGAGTGACCAATTAACAGTCGGGATGTTTCCAAGACGTCAGACACGAAACCCTTGTTCCCAATTAAAGTTGGAGGGGATGGATACGTCATAACGGTTGTCATAGCAGCGACTGGAGTGCCCAATTAATATTCGGGATGTTTCTTACGTCTAAAAGCAGTGATAAACATAGCGCAAACGAAAACGTAAACGTGCTCGGGACCTTATAAGATTTATATTTGCACTTTTCGATTGTCCTCGCTTACAGCTATTATAAATAATACCCACTGCAGTCACAACAAATCAAATAAATATGTGTATTCATGATCGTAAAATGATGCATGCTGTACATTGGATGCATGCTCTTCCAATTAACCTATTTTCATCATACTGGGCCTTCTATCTGTCACGTACTGTTTCTAAGGGGCTTTTTGCCCCTTGGTCATTTCAACATCCTCGACAGGTGTACCTGCTTACCGTTTCTTTGCATTCCGCTTGGTCCACGATGACCCGGGGGATCCTTCCTCGACGCCGGGCTCCCCTTTCTGTCCGTGCCGGAAGTTGGAATATGATTGATGCACAGCAACACCCTGCGACCGAAGGGTGCCTCTGTGGATCCCCCATGAGCTCTACATCGATATCTTACTTGCTTTCTCCGGTGCAACAGTACAGCAACCTCCTTGCCCAGGGCGTGGAGAGTCTTCTACGATGAGCGCTCGCCTGCGTCATGACCTGCTGCATTGTGCTTCCCAGACCTTGCGGAGGGTTTCTGGATCCTCTACCCAATTTAACAAGTCCCTCAGAGTCCTCCTAGACTAATCGGAACATCGTGGAACGATGGGAGTTGCGCCTTCATTGCCCTACTCGAGCGAAATTGTGTTCGATGCACCCCAACTTTTGAGAGGCCTCAGTGACAGCTGGGAGTAACCTCGAGCGTGCTCGCTTCGTGTGGGGATAGGCAAAGGTTCGGACTTCTTGACCCCCAAGGGACATCTCTCTTCGCAACCCCGTGCAGTCTTCCCACGCGAGAAACCCGGGGAACGTGCTGGGCCAGCATGGATTGCAAGCCCGAATTCGCCAGCCTCTCCAAAGGAGAGGTTTATCCTGAGCTAGATCACTTGGACCGCACAAGCATCCCAAATCTTCAAGGTATGCCGTTCTGCCCCTAGAAGCTGGCGCTTGGCACAAGCACCTTCGTGAAAAGGGTGAAATCCATGTCAGGAAGCACGCCACTGGCTCGTGGCCGTCCGCGCGACCTGACGGCTGCTCCCTCGTGTTTTCTATCAGGTTGTTAAATGACAACGCTGTGAACGGAAATAATGGCTGCGATTTTGAAAATTTTACTCATTTCCACTTGTGACATGGCAGACACAGCATCATCAACGGCTCTCGCAGCAGCTCCAGCGCAGGTTGCGCCCAAGAAGGCCAAGGCCTCTTCGGCAAAGAAGCCCAGGACGAAACCGGCACATCCTCGTACGTCAGAGATGGTGGGCAACGCCATCAAGAGCCTGAAGGAGAGGGGCGGTTCCTCTCTGCAGGCGATCAAGAAGTACATCGCTGCCAACTACAAGGCGGACTCCGAAAAGCTTGCGCCGTTCATCAAGAAGTACCTGAAAGCGGCCGTGGCTTCCGGAGAACTAGTACAGACCAAAGGCAAAGGCGCTTCCGGCTCCTTCAAACTCGCCTCGGCGGCAAAGCTCGAGAAGACTGCAGCATCCACTGCGCCTTCCAGGGGTCGACCTGCTGCGCCCAAGGAAAAGAAAACCTCGTCCTCCGGCAAGGCCAAGAAATCTGCACCTAAGGCGTCACCCAAGAAGGCTGCCAAGAAGCCCTCCGAGAAGAAGAAGGCCGCTTCGGTACCGAAGCCGAAGAAATCTCCTTCCAAGGCCAAGAAAGTCACCAAGATGCCGACGAAGAAGCCAAAGGCTCCCAAACCAAAGAAGACCCCCAAGGCCAAGGTACCCAAAAAGGCCAGCCCCAAAAAGAAGTGAGTCCCATGGTCAACAGACCCCGTGAGGGCCCCGACCCTGTCAAACTCTCCCCATTCCCCGGTTGGGTGGATTGGGGGAAAACGGCCCTTCTCAGGGCCATCAGTCCGTCTTGGAAAGGGCATTAGGCATGGTCGATCAGTCCTGACTATCTCGGCAGATAGATTCACTGTGTTGTAAACTCCCCTACTTTTTCATCTCTCAAGTATTGTATGTACCACCCACACGATATCTTCTAACCCAGGAATTCCTTTCGGGCACAAACAGCTGCGAAACCTGAGCTCATTTGCAATCCTATCTGGCTTATAGGACATCCGCTGAACCTTGAGCAGCAGAAATCGAGTCGCAATTTACCCACTTTAAATTTTGGGCAAGCACTACCTACGTAGGACGTCAAAGGTCCCTATAACCAGGGAGCTGGCAAAGCTGGATGTTCGGCCCGGTGCACTAGTAACGTCAGAAGTACCACGAGTGTTAGGGGTCCACAGCAGCTGAAGGGGACGGATCCCCTCCCCTACGTGAGCAATTTTCCTAAGTTACATCCGCTTAAACAAAAAGGAGGCGGCGCCACACCCACCGCCCCCGCTGAGATCATCCAAGGAGGCTACATCGTCTCACCATACATGTGCTCTTAAGGCTAAGCGTGCAGAAACAGTCACCGCACATATGCGGCCTTCCCATCCATTTTACGGGATGTATTGGCCCTTTGTAATATATGTTATAGTATATGTAGTAAATTAGGGTGTACGCTTCGGACCGCCGCCATCTGCTTATCAATTCAGCTGCACGCTCCCCGTAATTTAAATACCGGTGAGCCAGATGCGTATAAGACCGGCCTTATAACAGGCCTTGTAAATCTACAACGCTTGAAGCTTTTTTCTTTAACTTAAACATCTGGTACTAGATGACTAAGTTCCATTGCCTTTGAAATAGGCTTATTTCAGCTTCTTATCTGGCTCTAAGGAACGTAATTGTGGCCCTGAAAAGGGCCGTTTTGTCCGCAAACCGACGTCCTCGAGATTGAGCCTCTCTTAGGCCCTCTCGCCGCGGATTCTGCGAGCTAACTGTATGTCTTTGGGCATAATGGTTACTCGCTTGGCATGAATGGCGCACAGGTTGGTGTCTTCGAAGAGACCCACTAGATAGGCCTCGCTGGCCTCCTGAAGTGCCATCACCGCAGAGCTCTGAAAGCGTAGATCCGTTTTGAAGTCCTGGGCGATCTCTCTTACCAGGCGCTGGAAGGGCAGCTTGCGAATGAGCAGTTCCGTGCTCTTCTGATAACGCCGAATCTCCCGAAGGGCCACGGTTCCAGGACGGTAACGGTGAGGTTTCTTCACTCCGCCGGTGGCAGGGGCACTCTTCCTGGCGGCTTTGGTAGCCAGTTGTTTCCTGGGAGCCTTGCCGCCAGTGGATTTACGAGCCGTCTGCTTGGTACGTGCCATCTCGCCTCGTGCCGGTCTCACTAGAGTAAATTCAGCCCTTTGGCCTCTTCGTGTCATATAGATCAATCGCACCGCCGTCATGACCCGCCCTCTGCAGTGCCATTGGCCGAAGCCTGTGTGGCGCCGCCCATTACCCGCGAGATTACAAAAAGCGGCCATGACAGTAGAAATCGACTCATTCTTCGAGGGGGATTCGTGTGAAAGAGACACGCTGCTGTAGACATGACTGGACGAGGCAAAGGTGGCAAAGGACTCGGAAAGGGTGGTGCCAAGCGTCACAGGAAGGTCTTGCGAGATAACATCCAGGGTATTACGAAGCCTGCCATTCGTCGTCTGGCCCGCAGAGGGGGGGTGAAGCGTATCTCAGGCCTCATCTACGAGGAGACCAGAGGAGTGCTCAAGGTGTTCTTGGAGAACGTCATTAGAGATGCTGTCACCTACACCGAGCACGCCAAGAGGAAGACGGTCACTGCCATGGATGTAGTGTATGCCCTCAAGCGACAAGGCCGCACCCTCTACGGTTTCGGTGGTTAAGCCTTTTAATCACGATCGCACGCAGGCATGTGTATGAAAAACGGCCCTTTTCAGGGCCACCAAGTTATTCACTTCAGAGCTCTTGGTCCTGCCTTCTAGCGTCTTGCAATCCCCGGCTGCAGCTTTTCTCTAAGCCCTTTCTAGTTAATTTCTGAGGCCATCCGTCCAATTCCTTGTGGTTTGGTTACGTTCCTATTGAAACTGATGTGGAATGTTTAAACAAACAAATTCCACCCTGCGGACAAGAGATCGCGTTGGCTGTGAGGCTATATACACGTTGGCCGACGTGATGTCAACATCCTTTACAGCTATCAATAGCATGGAGACATGCAAAAATATTGTCTTCTGCCGACGTTAGGCAAGCATTTTGAAACCGTACTACAGAACTTACTGCACCATCACGATGTGCTTCGTCCCGAGCAATTTGGGTTTCGACGGCAACACATCGGCTCCTGCGTACTGTGTACGAGGTGGTTCAAGGTTGCAACAATTGTCACTATGTTGCAGCCCTCTTCCTAGACATCTCCAAAGCCTTCGATTGGGTGTGGCTCGAAGGCCTTCTCCATCGCCTCATTCACTACAATGTCTCTTATACGCATATTCCATCATTATTTCATAATTTGTTGTTACTATGGACCACGTCCACTCTCAACCTCATGCCATAAACGCAGGGGGGTTCCACAGGGCAGTGTCCCTTGTCACCTGCTCTTCCTTAGCTACATCAATACCCTACTACCCTAAGAGTTTGAAAACCTCGGTCCATTTACCGACGATACTGCCGTAACAGCTGCGTCAACACATGATGCTAATATGCTAAATACCTATTTCTAAATCTCATAACTGTTTCCCTTGAGCGGGTTGTACTGTTAGCCAACGCAAAGGAAGTCCCTGATAGGAATGCGTCACCCTTAAGGAGTGCCTGAAGGAAGTGGCATGAAACTACCAAGCAGGGTATTGGAATAGTGGCTAAACCCCCTTTCCCCTCATTCCCCTGGGACTTTATTGAGGCGAACAGTACAACCCACTCTACGGAAAAAGTGTGATGGCCCTGAAAAGGGCCGTTTAAGTACCTATCGGTGAAAGAGTACGCCGATGAAAGAGGCGCTTTAGGCTTTCTTTTCGGTCTTTTTGGGCAGAAGTACTGCCTGGATGTTAGGCAGTACACCACCTTGGGCTATCGTTACGCCCGAAAGGAGTTTATTCAACTCTTCGTCGTTGCGGATGGCCAGCTGAAGATGTCTGGGGATTATCCTGGTTTTCTTATTATCCCTGGCGGCGTTTCCTGCCAACTCCAAAACCTCAGCGGCCAAGTACTCCATCACGGCAGCGAGGTACACGGGGGCACCAGCTCCCACTCGTTCGGCATAATTGCCTTTACGCAGAAGTCGATGAATACGGCCCACGGGGAACTGAAGTCCTGCTCTACTGGAGCGAGACTTAGACTTTCCCTTCACTTTTCCTCCCTTTCCACGTCCGGACATGTTGAAGTGCTGCTGTTGCGTATGTACTCCCTCCTGAAGAACTATTTATCGCTTTTATTCCGCCGACACTGCACCAATCGCGGGGTGTCCCCTTGCCTTGTTCCCCAGCCGGTTCGTGCGCCTAGCGAAGGCACCTCCCCCTGACGTCTTCTCTTTTATTGAGTGGGACGAGCTGATTTTAATTCGTATTCTTGGTTTGTTTGCACAGGGAGCGTCATGCCGCCAAAGACCAGTGGAAAGGCTGCCAAAAAAGCTGGCAAGGCCCAGAAGAACATCTCCAAGGGAGATAAGAAGAAGAAGCGCAAGAGGAAGGAGAGCTACGCCATTTACATCTACAAGGTGCTGAAGCAAGTTCACCCCGATACTGGGATCAGCTCAAAGGCCATGAGTATCATGAACAGTTTCGTCAATGACATTTTCGAGCGCATCGCGGCCGAAGCCTCCCGCCTAGCGCATTACAACAAGCGCTCCACCATCACAAGTCGGGAGATTCAGACCGCTGTGCGTCTGCTTCTACCCGGCGAACTGGCCAAGCATGCCGTCAGCGAGGGTACGAAAGCTGTCACTAAATACACAAGTTCAAAGTAAATGTGGCACAGATAAAACGGCCCTTTTCAGGGCCACCATCTCTCTCAGAAAAGGGCAGTTGGCTCCTGGCAAGCTTTATTTGTGTTTCCTTTTTTCCATGCTATAGAATGAAATATAAACCTGCACGACCAGGTGGAATACATCCTAAGGTAATTCAAAATTCGGCAGATATTAACCTAAGTTAAATGAGTGCCTATTTTTATCTATCTTCCATCGTTGGAAGGAAGCTAAAGTACTGACTGCCCAAGACAGGAAGGCAAGCTAGAGGAATGTGCAACATTCTCACTTTTGCTGTCTCCTCGGGTTGTATGCTCGCCTTCCTAGTATGACGAGGATGGACGAAGTGTTGTCACATAGTTCACCTATAAATAATACCTATCGCTGCAACAAACATTAGTTCTAGCAACATGGGTGACTCATATGCACTCTCATTCACTCGTTTCCTAGTAAACAGACCCGCTACCGGAGCAGCTAAACAGTTCAAGCTCCTATGCCTTTCGTACCCCTCGAGTCTTCTTGTCGTAGCCATACAGGATTAGTTCTCAAGAAAGGGGAAGATAATGAAGGGTAAAATTGTTCAGGCCAATTTGCTTGCTTAATACTCTTGGAAACGTACAGGATCGTCTTTCATATACAGGCATGCTGGAATATATGATAGATCTGAGTGGTACGCAATTTGGTTTTAGAAAGAATTCCACGGCAGATGCAATAAACTATGCACCAGAAAGAATATAAAGTGATCATGTGTGTGTGTTTTTTTTTTTTTTTTTTTTTTTTTTTTTTAATTTAGGTACTCCAACGTTAAGTAATATTGGACGGTGAACGAGTTGGATGAAATGTTGCTCGACATTCGCCTTTAATAAGGGAAAACCCTGGTAAAAAAAAAAAAACGTATCCAGGTAGCTCACCCTGACCGAGATTCGAACTCGGGACCTCTTGAACGTTCACCTATAAATAATACCTATCGCTGCAACAAACATTAGTTCTAGCAACATGGGTGACTCATATGCACTCTCATTCACTCGTTTCCTAGTAAACAGACCCGCTACCGGAGCAGCTAAACAGTTCAAGCTCCTATGCCTTTCGTACCCCTCGAGTCTTCTTGTCGTAGCCATACAGGATTAGTTCTCAAGAAAGGGGAAGATAATGAAGGGTAAAATTGTTCAGGCCAATTTGCTTGCTTAATACTCTTGGAAACGTACAGGATCGTCTTTCATATACAGGCATGCTGGAATATATGATAGATCTGAGTGGTACGCAATTTGGTTTTAGAAAGAATTCCACGGCAGATGCAATAAACTATGCACCAGAAAGAATATAAAGTGATCATGTGTGTGTGTGTGTGTTTTTTTTTTTTTTTTTTTTTTTTAATTTAGGTACTCCAACGTTAAGTAATATTGGACGGTGAACGAGTTGGATGAAATGTTGCTCGACATTCGCCTTTAATAAGGGAAAACCCTGGTAAAAAAAAACGTATCCAGGTAGCTCACCCTGACCGAGATTCGAACTCGGGACCTCTTGAACGTGAGGCAGACACGCTACCATCTACGCTATCGAGGCGGTGTGTGTGTGTGTGTGTGTGTGTGTGTGTGTGTGTGTGTGTGTGTGTGTGTGTGTGTGTGTGTGTGTAGTTTTCTTTGATTTTCAGGGAACTTTATAGTTTATGGTGGCCAGTACTATGACAAGGTATCTATATAACAGCATATGACGGATCAAAATTGGAAATATTAGAATTAGAAGAAATCTAAGGACATAAGAGGCATAATACATACGCAACAACACATTGCCGGGGCCTTGGGACATTATTGTAACACTTATCTGTTTAAGTACACTTTATAACGCCTCTGAAGATACTTTTAGTGCCTGTTAAGTTTGGGCACGATGTTTACACTCGTGTTTTTCACCGTTGGCAAACACTTGTTTCACGCCGTCGTGTTGGCAGCAGCTGTTGCCAACATGCGGTCGTTTCTGCAGCACCGAGATGCAATGTAGTGTCGGGCAAGAGGTTCGATTCCTGAAAATGTTATCCTCTCGGACTGATTTTCTTTCTTTCCTTCTCTTTTTCCGCTCTTTGCGACGTTAACTGTTCTCGAGCCCTGAATTAAGGTTGGATGAACTTCATTGTTTCCCTCCAGATGGCAGACTTGGCACCTACGTGTCTGTGGGTTGGATTCCAACAGTTTCCTTAGTGTGAATGTGTGAAAGCGTCCAGGTTCGACACTTAGTAACGTCGAGGCGGATTGGCCGGCCGGCGTGCCTGCGCAGTACCTGTATGCGCGAACACTTAGCAACAAGTCCGTGAAGGTGGCGCTTAGGTGGGGGGGTGGGTAATACGTAAAGGTCGGTGCAACATGTCCTCCCGCCATTAGCGATTATTTTCGTCTATACCATCGTTCATTGTGTGCATTGGGCGTAAAGGCATTTTCCACAGGGTGGTATTGTGGTTTTGGTAACTTTTGCTTTGATTAATTTTGCGTTGCGTGTCCTCATACACTTGTATTATCATTTTATATATATTCCCATTTACTCTGGTGCAAGATGTCCTCCCGCCATTACCGACTATTTTCGACAATAGCCACGTTCGTAATGTGCATTGGGCGTAAAAGCATTTACCACAGTAATTTACAGGTAGTAATTTAATTTACAGGTGGTAATGTGACTTTGCAAAGTTTTGCTTTTATTTGGCGTGTGCACATACACTTCAACTATATAAAATATATATCCCTCCCGCATGTCCTCCTCAGTTTACGCTTCGCCGCCACATTGGATTCCGTAATCCATTACAACGATGCACGTGGTCAATTTAGGAATGGTATCTTGATGTTCGCCTGTCCTGCGCCAGCCTGCCTCTTCTCCTGGATGACAAAGACTTCTGGAGTACATACAAACATTGTCACCGACGCGAGAAGTGCTCCTTTTCTCCCTTGTGTAATTTAGTGTCTTTTCTGGTGCGTAATGGTGTTTCTCGTTCTGCCTTTAACGTGTGATTGTGCTCCTTTCGGATGTTTGAACTCTCCGCTTGTGACTTGAGTGCCTTATCACCATGGAAGTGAATATCCTGTACACCGTTTCTTTTGTGTACATTGTAAATAGTGTTCGTTTTTCGCCTTCCCTTGTGTGTCGAGGTGTGTGCAAGTTCACCACCCACTCCCCTGTGGTTCCTTACATGGATGATGCTTTGCAGTGCTTTCCTATCACTTTTGCATACCAGCACAAGGCAAGTTGCAGGTACATTTGGTCCATGTGAATGTACATGTGTGGTGCTTTCAGAGGTTGTGGCGTGCGTGTGTGTTTTGTGCTTCCTTGTTTTTAGTGGCGTGTGCCTTCTCGTGTGTGTGCTACCAATCCCATTACTCACATACAGTGTCTATCTAGCTCGCGTGCTTGCAACAATCTCCCATACATCTGCACTTGTAGTGTTTGCCTGATGACCTTTACTCTGGGTGCTCTGCTCACTTATTAATCAAGCCTATTTAATACTGAGTTGCTTTCCCATGCCATCCCCCACGAGTAGGTGCTGGCAAATACCCTACCTCCGTGGTTTGCTTTCATATCCCTCCGCATCTAAATGCAAAAGAGGGCGACTTTTAGGAACAGGTGACCAAACGTAATCAGGTCAGGACTGGCTGGAAATCCGCTATATGTATGGCTTCACTTCATTTGATGATATATGTTTAGGGGCGCTCGACTGCAAGATCAGTGCCCTTTTAAAACAACACTGGCAAGGGCCATATATGAACCTAAATACCAAGCAAAAATTTAAGTAAGGAATATAAATATAAACCAAACACAGGATATATTCTTAACAAAAATAAACTACAGTAACACATACACTAAATCCTTAAACTAACTGTCCAAATAAAACCTTGCTCTGTTGGCATCCGTAACTGGGGCAGAATCCCCCTTGAAGGAAAGTGAGCTCCAAGAATCAGAAATCATGCCTGGTTCAACTTACCTCCTTTTGCTGGTCGTACCTCCCAAGACTACCTCCGTCAAACATGCACTTTGGGCAAGTTAGCTGTCATCAGTACCTAGCAAGAGAAGGCAGAGGCTCGAATAACCCCCTCCCCCAGCATCCCCTATCCCTTGCTTTCTAGGTCAGGTACCACAGAGCATTTCAACATGGAGGTCTCCCTGAGCTCTGCAAGGTCAAGGCTTCCAGGAGTGTCCCCGTGTACTTCTGACACAAGGAGGGGGGAGGATAACCACTTGCCACTTGTGGTGCCTACAACCTGCCTGAGCGAGTGACTGTGTATTTTCAGTGGCTGGTGATTTGTCGAGGTGTATGTCACCTTAGTCCTTTGGGACCTCTTTGGTTGAGGAATTAAATATATTACAAGTTTTTCCTGTTCTTAATTACCTCATCAAATGCTCCCTCCATATAACCCAAAACTAGCTTTGAGGAATTTCTTGCGGTGGTAAAATGACCATGTTCGTTCTTGTAATAGCCCTGTGGCGTCGCCCATTCGACTGGAGACCAACCTTAAGGCACGTGAAGAACAAAGCTCCTCCAACAAAGATTGCACTTCGAATATTATAACTCAAGCTTCCATGCTCATGCTCATGCACCTCTTACGCTTACTGTAACGATACATACTAATATAGAGACATTATTAAGAAACTCCTCTTGTTAAGACTCAACAGGGGAGTGGTTGCGTAACAACAAGTGGTTAAGGTGCTAGCTTGTCCACCATCTCAGGTAAGTTTAACCATGCCTGCCTCCATAACGGCTTTGTTAAGTTATTGTCCTACTGATGAAATGTAAATCTGCTCTGGTTCCCTTTCACGAATGAATGAATGAAAGTTGGGATGGATGGATGAACGTACGTATGCAAGCTAGAAGCCACGGTATGCAAGCTACAGCAATCAGTGATAGCTGACAGAAAATCCCATTTTCTGTTACTTTAACCTAAATTTCCATTGAGACCTCGTAGTTTCAGAATCTGCCATTTAAAGAGACGCTGCGCCCCGATTTAACTGTCTGTCTCCTTAATCGCCTTCGTTAGCACATTTCAGCGACACTGATGGAACTTTCACGTTTAAACCACGCAGTGAGATTTCAGTTCTTTGCCGTTAAGTTCAGAGACATTCTTCTGGGTGTTTCTGAAAGGTGCCCAACAAGACATCCATTTATTTCCTCCTGCTTTTGTTGACATTTGTGAATGTGAATGGTGAATAGCCTATAGTGAACACACTGGTTCTCATGGACACCTGAGCCGTGGAATGCAGCTTATATTAATGTTAAGTTTACTTCAGAATAGCAATACGGCTTCACATGACATTTTTCTGCTTTCCTGCTGCAGCAGTAAATAGTAATCCTTGCCTTGTTTCTTTTGGTGCATATAATCCGTAAATTTAATGAAAGCTTTGGGTTTGGAATTTGCAGCGGCTGTAACTGTTGAATTTAACACGAGTTACAAGGCTACTTCATGAAGTGTAGGGAAAATCTGCAGCAAGTGATGTAAGCCCAGTGAGCAAGAAAGTCACTAGTGTAGATCAGAGTGCCCAAAATGCGTGGTGCACTTAAATATCTGCTGGGAAGAGGTTAAAGGTAAAACCACATTAAAATAAGGAAACTAACCGTTTCACTTAGTCGGGAGACTTTTCAGGACTATGAGGAAGAGTGTTTGTTTAAATTTAATTTGATTTGTTTAATTTATCCAGAAAATCAAGTTCAAAACTAGCCGGTGGTGATGGACTATTTGAAATGCAACCTATTTTGGCACCATGCGTGGTGAGTAACAAATTGTTGGTAACCTTTGCTCACAAATTTTACATTTGTTATTCCCCCCAGGTTGCTAGAGTGAGGTTATGTTTCTCAACTGCATCCAGTAATTCAAGCAAAAAATAACCAGTGGTGATAAGAGCCTTTAAAATGCATCTTTTATTGGCCCCATGCACAGTGAGTAACAGGCTGTTGGTAAATGTTCCTCACAAACTTTTTGTTTGGTGTCCTCGTCCTGCAATCTTGCTTGCCTACTTTATTGTTTGTGACTAATTGGCATTTTCCAGCTTCAAGGTAAGTGACAATTGGCCAAGTAACCCAACTGCAGAGCGAGATTATGCTTCTCAACTGCGTCCAGTCATTCATACAGAATTTGGAATATTTCGATTGCAACCTATATTGGCAATATGCATGGCGAGTAACAAGTTGCTGGTAAATGTTCCTCGCACATCTTAGGTTTGGTGTCCTCAACCTGATATCTTGCTTGGTTACTTTATTGTTTGTCACCAGTTGACATTTCCTAGGCTTCAAGGTAAGTGAATATTAGCCAGGTAACCCAAAAGAAGAGTGAGGTTATGTTCCTCAACTGCGTCCAGTAATTCATACAGAATTGGAAAATTTCAATTGCAGCCTATATTGGCAATATGCATGGTGAGTAACAAGTTGTTGGTAAATGTTACTCACACATCTTAAGTTTGGTGTCCTCAACATGCAATCTTGCTTGGTTGCTTTATTGTTTGTGACGAATTGACATTTCCTAGGCTTCAAGGTAAGTGGGAATTAGCCAGGTAACCCAAACGAAGAGTGAGGTTATGTTCCTCAACTGCATCCAGTAATTCATACAGAATTTGGAATATTTCGATCGCAACCTGTACTGGCAATATGCATGGCGAGTAACAAGTTGCTGGTAAATGTTACTCACACATCTTAGGTTGGGTGTCCTCAGCCTGCAATCTTGCTTCGTTACTTTACTGTTTGTGACGTGTTTACATTTCCTAGGCTTCAAGGTAAGTGAAGTTTAGCCAGGTAACCCAAATGAAGAGTGAGATTATGTTTCTCAACTGCGTCCAGTAATTCATATAGAATTGGAATATTTCCACAACATGCATGGCAGAGTAACAAGTTGCTGGTAAATCTCCCTCACAAATTTCATGTTTGGTGTCCTCATCCTGCATTCCTGCTTGGTTGCTTTATTGTTAATGACGAATTGGCATCTTCCAGCTTCATGCTAAGTGATAATTATCCACGTATCCCAAATACAGAGAGAGGCAATAATTCAAGTAAAAATAGACAGTCGAGATGGACTATTTGCAGTTCAACCTATATTGGCACCATGCGTGGTGAGTAACAAGTTGTTGGTAACTTTTGCTCACAAATTTTACATTTGTTATTCTCGCCCTGCGATCTCCCCAGGTTGGTAGAGTGAGGTTATGCTTCTCAACTGCATCCAGTAATTCAAGCAAAAAATTAACCAGTGGTGATAAAGAGCATTTAAAATGCATCTTTTATTGGCCCCATGCACAGTGAGTAACAGGCTGTTGGTAAATGTTCCTGACAGACTTTTTGTTTGGTGTCCTCGTCCTGCAACCTTGCTTGCCACTTTATTTGTGATTAATTGGCATTTTCCAGCTTCAAGGTAAGTGACAATTGGCCAGGTAACCCAAATGCGGAGTGAGATTATGCTTCTCAACTGCGTCCTGTCATTCATACAGAATTTGGAATATTTCGATTGCAACCTATATTGGCAATATGCATGGCGAGTAACAAGTTGCTGGTAAATGTTCCTCACACATCTTAGGTTTGGTGTCCTCAACCTGATATCTTGCTTGGTTACTTTACTGTTTGTCACGAGTTGACATTTCCTACGCTTCAAGGTAAGTGAATATTAGCTATGAAAACCCAAACGAAGAGTGAGGTTATGTTCCTCAACTGCGTCCAGTCATTCATACGGAATTTGGAATACTTCGATTGCAACCTATATTGGCAATATGCATGGCGAGTAACAACTTGCTGGTAAATGTTCCTCGCACATCTTAGGTTTGGTGTCCTCTACCTGATATCTTGCTTGGTTACTTTATTGTTTGTCACGAGTTGACATTTCCTAGGCTTCAAGGTAAGTGAATATTAGCCAGGTAACCCAAAAGAAGAGTGAGGTTATGTTCCTCAACTGCGTCCAGTAATTCATACAGAATTGGAAAATTTCAATTGCAGCCTATATTGGCAATATGCATGGTGAGTAACAAGTTGTTGGTAAATGTTACTCACACATCTTAGGTTTGGTGTCCTCAACATGCAATCTTGCTTGGTTGCTTTATTGTTTGTGACGAATTGACATTTCCTAGGCTTCAAGGTAAGTGGGAATTAGCCAGGTAACCCAAACGAAGAGTGAGGTTATGTTCCTCAACTGCATCCAGTAATTCATACAGAATTTGGAATATTTCGATCGCAACCTGTACTGGCAATATGCATGGCGAGTAACAAGTTGCTGGTAAATGTTACTCACACATCTTAGGTTGGGTGTCCTCAGCCTGCAATCTTGCTTCGTTACTTTACTGTTTGTGACGTGTTTACATTTCCTAGGCTTCAAGGTAAGTGAAGTTTAGCCAGGTAACCCAAATGAAGAGTGAGATTATGTTTCTCAACTGCATCCAGTAATTCATATAGAATTGGAATATTTCCAACCTATATTGGCAACATGCATGGCGAGTAACAAGTTGCTGGTAAATGTTACTCACACATCTTAGGTTTGGTGTCCTCAGCCTGCAATCTTGCTTGGTTACTTTACTGTTTGTGACGAGTTCACATTTCCTAGGCTTCAAGGTAAGTGAAGTTTAGCCAGGTAACCCAAATGAAGAGTGAGATTATGTTTCTCAACTGCGTCCAGTAATTCATATAGAATTGGAATATTTCCAACCTATATTGGCAACATGCATGGCAGAGTAACAAGTTGCTGGTAAATCTCCCTCACAAATTTCATGTTTGGTGTCCTCTTCCTGCTTGGTTGCTTTATTGTTAATGACGAATTGGCATCTTCCAGCTTCATGCTAAGTGATAATTATCCACGTATCCCAAATACAGAGAGAGGCAATAATTCAAGTAAAAATAGACAGTTGAGATTACCTATTTGCAGTTCAACCTATATTAGCACCATGCGTGGTGAGTAACAAGTTGTTGGTAACTTTTTCTCACAAATTTTACATTTGTTATTCTCGTCCTGCGATCTCCCCAGGTTGGTAGAGTGGGGTTATGCTTCTCAACTGCATCCAGTAACTCAAGCAAAAAATTAACCAGTGGTGATAAAGAGCATTTAAAATGCATCTTTTATTGGCCCCATGCACAGTGAGTAACAGGCTGTTGGTAAATGTTCCTGACAGACTTTTTGTTTGGTGTCCTCGTCCTGCAACCTTGCTTGCCACTTTATTTGTGACTAATTGGCATTTTCCAGCTTCAAGGTAAGTGACAATTGGCCAGGTAACCCAAATGCGGAGTGAGATTATGCTTCTCAACTGCGTCCTGTCATTCATACAGAATTTGGGATATTTCGATTGCAACCTATATTGGCAATATGCATGGCGAGTAACAAGTTGCTGGTAAATGTTCCTCACACATCTTAGGTTTGGTGTCCTCAACCTGATATCTTGCTTGGTTACTTTATTGTTTGTCACGAGTTGACATTTCCTACGCTTCAAGGTAAGTGAAGTTTAGCCAGGTAACCCAAATGAAGAGTGAGATTATGTTTCTCAACTGCGTCCAGTAATTCATATACAATTGGAATATTTCCAACCTATATTGGCACCATGCATGGCAGAGTAACAAGTTGCTGGTAATGGTTACTCACACATCTTAGGTTTGGTGTCCTCAGCCTGCAATCTTCCTTGGTTACTTCATGGTTTGTGACGAATTAACCTTTCCTAGGCTTCAAGGTAAGTGAAAAGTAGGCAGGTAACCCAAACGAAGAGTGAGGTTATGTTCCTCAACTGAGTCCAGTAGTTCATACAGAATTGGAATGTTTCAACTGCAACCTATTTTGGCAATGTGCATGGCGAGTAACAAGTTGTTGGTAAATGTTACTCACACATCTTAGGTTTGGTGTCATCAGCCTGCAATCTTGCTTGGTTACTTTATTGTTTGTCACGAGTTGACATTTCCTAGGCTTCAAGGTAAGTGAATATTAGCCAGGTAACCCAAACGAAGAGTGAGATTATGTTTCTCAACTGCGTCCAGTAATTCATATAGAATTGGAATATTTCCAACCTATATTGGCACCATGCGTGGTGGAGTAACAAGTTGCTGGTAAATCTTCCTCACAAATTTTATGTTTGGTGTCCTCAACCTGCATTCTTGATTGGTTGTTTTATTGTTGATGTCGAATTGGCATCTTCCAGCTTCGTGGTAAGTGAAAATTAGCCAGGTAACCCAAATACAGAGAGAGGCAATAATTCAAGTAAAAATAGCCGGTGGTGATGGAGTATTTGAAATGCAACCTGTATTGGCACCATGCGTGGTGAGTACCAAGTTGTTGGCAACTTTTGCTCACAAATTTTACATTTGTTATTCTCGCCCTGCGATCTCGCCAGGTTGGTTTATTGTTTATTTTGAACCCGCATGTTCCATTCTTCGAGGTATGTGAAAACTAGTCGGTTGGTCAGATATCACAGATGCAGAGCGAGGTTATGTCCCTCAACCGGTGCTGATGGAACATTTGAAAAGCAACCTATATTGGCACCTTGCATGGTGAGCAACAAGTTGCTGGTAAACGTTCCTCGCAAATTTTAGGTTTGGTGCCCTCGCCCTGCAATCCTGCTTGCTTACTTTGTGACTAACTGGCATTTTCCAGCTTCAAGGTAAGTGACAATCAGGTAACCCAAATGCAGAGTGAGGTTATGTTTCTCAACTGCTTCCAGTAATTCAAGTAAAAAATAACCAGTGGTGATAAGGTCACTTAAAATGCATCTTTTATTGGCCCCATGCGCAGTGAGTAACAGGCTGTTACTCCAATATTTAAAGCAAAAATAACCGGCGGTGATCGAATTTTTCAACTGCAACCTATATTGGCACCACCATGCATGGCGAGTAAGCACCAATTTTATTTTCGGTGTTCTGGCCCTGCAATCTCGGCAGGTTGGTTCATTGGTTATAAGGATTCGGCACATCCCTGTCTTAAGGTTATGGAGAATTAATCGGTCGCATACCGTGGAGCACGAGATGGAAGGTTTCAGTCTAGCTTTACTGGATATTGCCTTCCCATTTACCATGGTTTATTGCTAATTTGTAACCCTGGGCTTCATCAAGAGGGTATAAAGGGATTACTTGCACCTTAGATTTTTCTCTCTCGTGGTGGAGGGGGAGGGGCGGCGGCCGTCCGTTATTTTCACGGAGGTTTGAATTTTATTTCGCGTTTTGTTTCGTAAAACGCTTCAGGCGGTCATGTTGGCGCTCCTGTCGAAGCGCTTTCGCGTTTTGTTTCGCAAAACGCTTCAGGCGGTCATGTTGGCGCTCCTGTCGAAGCGCTCGTAGCCAACCTGTGCATCACCGCGTCGTAAAGCCTATCCAACCGAGTGGGTTTCGCTGTCCTAATAGGCGGGTTTCATCGCAAAAATTATGTTATGTTCTCGCGAGACACAAGACCGCTTCGGCTGCGTTTCTTCTTGCGTGCTTACGCAGCAGTTGAATGTTCTGCCATTTCCGTTTCCATGATGTTGGCTGCTCTGCAATTGAATGCTCCTTCTCGTGATGGCGGATATTGCTACGACTGTCCGAAGGTCACGGTAGGTATCTGCGGAATCTTCAAACGCATAACGAGTAGATGTTGTCAAGCTGCGGATCGGCGCTCGTAAATTGTGCTGTGCCTATTTGCGAGGGTTTCTACACGAAGGTAGGTAAATGTGCTCGCTCGTTACGTATTTCACTAGGCACTTTCCGCAATCTGCCAGGGTAGCTAGTTCCGTTTCAACGCCAACCTCTAAATCGCACGAGTATGTAACGTGCTTGCCACATCTTTCTTCTTGTCTTGCCAAGATTTACTTTCGCACTTCTGCGTAAATTTATCTCGTGCCCGACCTTGGAATACGCATCGCCGCCATGTTGAAATTTCAGCGTACTTAACGTCGCTCATTTTCTTTACAGGTGTGACGCCAGGTTTCTTGGTCAACATAGCGGTCTCCTCCTGCTGGTATCTTCCCCGGGATTGATGTCACGTTAAAAAGGGAGGGATGGCAATGCTGTGGAGCACGACGCCACCGTCAAGAACGTCCAGTTTCTACCACTTCTTAGCGTTCCATCGACCATGTGATTATCGTGTAGTGCCTCTACTGTTATTCTCCGTGTGTCACTTGTAGTGAAGCTGCGGGTGCGCGCCACCCCATAGCACTTTAATGGTGCAGTTCTTGAACGTGTGCTTTTTTGTGATCATTGCTGATTCTTACTGTTGTGCATGGCACATTGTGTATATGTGGCTCCCTGGAGCTTGCGTGTGCAGTTCCGTCTGATATGCTCTTATTGTGTGTGTGAGAGGGAGAGAGGGAGGGAGAGGAGTGTGTGCTCTCCTCTACCGAATTTGTGTTTAGGGATGACCGATCAAGTGAAAGCAAGGAAAGAATGCAAAGCTGCTCAGTTCCACTCACATAGCTGTTCGATGTGCTCCACAACTGTCTCTCATTCTACGATTGAAGGTTCAGGTGCAGGTGCTGGTGCTACACATTCCCTTGTTTCCCAATCAGGTGTCAATAATAGGAGTACTGCAGGAGCAGGCCTGTGTTTTCTGTGGGTGGTGTTACTTGCTACTACAAAAGCGGGGTTGTACACCATTTTCTTTGTGCCCCATGGACGGTGCGAGGCTCCTAGGGGCATGCGAGTGTAGTGACGTGTGCGTGTGTTGCTCGATACCATGTGCCTCTGCTAATCCAAGCATATGCAATCCCTTTAACTTTCAAATGGGACCATGTTTATCCTTGAATGCTACTAGGTGAGCACCAATCAAGAGTCCTGCACTGTTGATATTGCATTTACCTGTAAGTGGTGTGTTGCATGTGCTAACTGAATCGGTTTCTAATAAATTCTAATGGCGCTAAGACAACAAAATTCTGCAAACGGTGAGCCATGAGGAGGATTCAACATAACCTAAACACCTCCATTTCTCCAGTTCGAATTATTTTCCCAATACTTGCTAATAATTAACAACCGTGCTTCACAGCGTAGGCACTGGTTATTGGTTGGTGTGTATACTTGGAATTACTTTGAACAAGCCAAATGGGGGAGAGAGAGGCAAGACCTGATTGGATCGCTTCATGTTTATCCATGTTTATCCTTGAATGCTACTAGGTGAGCACCAATACTTGCTAATAATTATCAACAATGCTTCACAGCGTAGGCACTGTAATGAATTTCATTATTGGTTGGTGTGTATGCTTGGAATTACTTTAAACAAGCCAAATGGGGCAGACAAGACTGAACAGTCCTGTCAGAGAGGCGAGACCTGATTGGATCGCCTCTGCACCTCCCCTAGCACACGATCCCATGATGTACATAAATACTGCTGCTTCAACTGTCATGTGATATGCCCAACTTCTGAGGTGTGTAAATCAACCTCGTATAACCCTGGCAAGAAATCTTGCCTCTGTTTCATGCAACCTCTAAATTATCACCTGTTCCAGGAAAGAAAGAAAAAAACCATATTCCACAGCCTACGAAACATAGGGGATGTTTCCTAAGCTGTGGAATATCGTGCAAATCTTCTAGAATCTGCAAACATGTGCAAGTCCACTTACCACTTCTTGCTGGTTGCCTGTCTTCCTTCCTTGGCGTCCACTGTCACCCGTGCTTCTCTAGGGTTGCTGTAATTACTCGCTCTTCTGTGCCAATCACAAGTTATGTAGGGTTTTCTGTAGCTGTATCTCACCAGGACCTGCAAAGCCAAGCATGTTACATGTAAGTTATAGGAAATGGTGTAATTTGTCTCAATTATCTGAACACTGCTTTATGAATTGCTGGACAGAACTATGCTGCTCTTTAGCCAATCTGCAACATTTCATCGTGGAGGTCCCCCCTGCATTTTACAGTAGGAGGAAGACGACATACAGCGCGCCCATGTTTGGTTCTTATCCATGTCATTTATCAGCATATTTCTCCCAAATATAACTTTTAATCTTAACCTATTTGCCCGACGCATGGATATCACACACTTTTAATGTATTGGAAATTATTCAGGTTTGCCTAATGCAGAGTGACGTTATGCTTAGCAACTGCATCCCTTGATACGGGAGAAATTAACTGGTGCTGATGGAACATTTGAAATCCAAGGTTATTGGCACCATGCTCGGTAACTGTTCCTTGTATGTCTGCATTTGGTGTCCTCGCCCTGAGTTCTTGGCATGTTTGTTTATTCTTTATTACAAATTAGCATTTCTTTAACTTCCAGGTACGTGATAATTGATCAGTCAGGTATCCCAAATGCAGACTGAGGTTATGTTTCTCAACTGCATCCAATAATACAAGTAAAGGTGACTGGTGATGATGGAATATGTGAAATGCAATGTTATTGGCACCATGCATAGTAAGAGGTTGGTAAATGTTCCTCATATATCTACGTTTGGTGTCCTCGCCCTGAGTTCTTAGCATGTTTAATTGTTTATTACGAGTTGCCATTTCTCAAGCTTCAAGGTAAGTGATAATTAGTGAGCCAGGTCACCCAAATGCAAACTGAGGTTATGTTACTCATCTGCATCCAAATATGCAAGTAAAGGTGACTGGTGATGATGGAATATGTGAAATGCAATGTTATTGGCATCATGCATAGTAAGAAGTTGGTAACCGTTGCTCGTACTTCTACGTTTGGTGTCCTCGCCCCTTATTCTTATAATGTTTTATTGTCTAATACGAGTTGCCATTTCTCACGCTTAAAGCTAAGTGATAATTAGCCGGTAAGGTAAGCCAAATGCAAACTGAGGTTATGTTACTCATCTGCATCCAAAATTGCAAGTAAAAGTGACTGGTGGTGATGGAATATGTGAATTGCAATGTTATTGGCACCATGCATAGTAAGAGGTTGGTAAATGTTCCTCATATATCTACGTTTGGTGTCCTCGCCCTGAGTTCTTAGCATGTTTAATTGTTTATTACGAGTTGCCATTTCTCAAGCTTCAAGGTAAGTGATAATTAGTGAGCCAGGTCACCCAAATGCAAACTGAGGTTATGTTACTCATCTGCATCCAAATATGCAAGTAAAGGTGACTGGTGATGATGGAATATGTGAAATGCAATGTTATTGGCATCATGCATAGTAAGAAGTTGGTAACCGTTGCTCGTACTTCTACGTTTGGTGTCCTCGCCCCTTATTCTTATAATGTTTTATTGTCTATTACGAGTTGCCATTTCTCACGCTTAAAGCTAAGTGATAATTAGCCGGTAAGGTAAGCCAAATGCAAACTGAGGTTATGTTACTCATCTGCATCCAAAATTGCAAGTAAAAGTGACTGGTGGTGATGGAATATGTGAATTGCAATGTTATTGGCACCATGCATAGTAAGAGGTTGGTAAATGTTCCTCATATATCTACGTTTGGTGTCCTCGCCCTGAGTTCTTAGCATGTTTAATTGTTTATTACGAGTTGCCATTTCTCAAGCTTCAAGGTAAGTGATAATTAGTGAGCCAGGTCACCCAAATGCAAACTGAGGTTATGTTACTCATCTGCATCCAAATATGCAAGTAAAGGTGACTGGTGATGATGGAATATGTGAAATGCAATGTTATTGGCATCATGCATAGTAAGAAGTTGGTAACCGTTGCTCGTACTTCTACGTTTGGTGTCCTCGCCCCTTATTCTTATGATGTTTTATTTTCTATAACGAGTTGCCATTTCTCAGGCTTCAAGCTAAGTGATAATTAGTCGGTCAGGTAACCCAAATCTGGTGATGATGGAATATGTGAAATGCAATGTTATTGGCAACATGCATAGTAAGAAGTTGCTCGTATTTCTACGTTTGGTGTCCTGCCCTGCATTCCTAGCATGTTGGTTTGTTGCTTATTACAAATTGGCATTTCTCAAGCTTCAAGGTAAGTGATAATTAATCAGTCAGGAAACCCAAATGCAAACTGAGGTTATGTTACTAATCTGCATACAAATATGCAAGTAAAAGTGACTGATGATAATGGAATATGTGAATTGCAATGTTATTGGCACCATGCATAGTAAGAGGTTGGTAAATGTTCCTCATATATCTACGTTTGGTGTCCTCGCCCTGAGTTCTTAGCATGTTTAATTGTTTATTACGAGTTGCCATTTCTCAAGCTTCAAGGTAAGTGATAATTAGTGAGCCAGGTCACCCAAATGCAAACTGAGGTTATGTTACTCATCTGCATCCAAATATGCAAGTAAAGGTGACTGGTGATTATGGAATATGTGAAATGCAATGTTATTGGCATCATGCATAGAAAGAAGTTGGTAACCGTTGCTCGTACTTCTACGTTTGGTGTCCTCGCTCCTTATTCTTATCATGTTTTATTGTCTATTACGAGTTGCCATTTCTCACGCTTAAAGCTAAGTGATAATTAGCCGGTCAGGTAAGCCAAATGCAAACTGAGGTTATGTTACTCATCTGCATCCAAAATTGCAAGTAAAAGTGACTGGTGGTGATGGAATATGTGAATTGCAATGTTATTGGCACCATGCATAGTAAGAGGTTGGTAAATGTTCCTTATATATCTACGTTTGGTGTCCTCGCCCTGAGTTCTTAGCATGTTTAATTGTTTGTTACGAGTTGCCATTTCTCAAGCTTAGAGGTAAGTGAGGTTATGTTACTCATCTGCATCCAAATATGCAAGTAAAGGTGACTGGTGATGATGGAATATGTGAAATGCAATGTTATTGGCATCATGCATAGAAAGAAGTTGGTAATCGTTGCTCGTACTTCTACGTATGGTGTCCTCGCCCTGAATTCTTATAATGCTTTGTTTATTACGAGTTGCCATTTCTCACGCTTAAAGCTAAGTGATATTTAGCCAGTCAGGTAACCCAAATGCAAACTGAGGTTATGTTACTCATCTGCATCCAAATATGCACATACAAGTGACTGGTGATGACGGAATATGTGAAATGCAACGTTATTGGCAACATGCATAGTAAGAAGTTGCTTGTATTTCTACGTTTGGTGTCCTCGCCCTCAATTCTTAGCATGTTGTTTATTACGAGTTGCCATTTCTCAGGCTTCAAGCTAAGTGATAATTAGCCGGTCAGGTAACCCAAATCTGGTGATGATGGAATATGTGAAATGCAATGTTATTGGCAACATGCATAGTAAGAAGTTGCTCGTATTTCTACGTTTGGTGTCCTGCCCTGCATTCCTAGCATGTTGGTTTGTTGCTTATTACAAATTGGCATTTCTCAAGCTTCAAGGTAAGTGATAATTAATCAGTCAGGAAACCCAAATGCAAACTGAGGTTATGTTACTAATCTGCATACAAATATGCAAGTAAAAGTGACTGATGATAATGGAATATGTGAATTGCAATGTTATTGGCACCATGCATAGTAAGAAGTTGCTCGTATTTCTACGTTTGGTGTCCTGCCCTGCATTCCTAGCATGTTGGTTTGTTGCTTATTACAAATTGGCATTTCTCAAGCTTCAAGGTAAGTGACAATTGGCCAGGTAACCGTAATCCATTACAACGATGCACGTGGTCAATTTAGGAATGGTATCTTGATGTTCGCCTGTCCTGCGCCAGCCTGCCTCTTCTCCTGGATGACAAAGACTTCTGGAGTACATACAAACATTGTCACCGACGCGAGAAGTGCTCCTTTTCTCCCTTGTGTAATTTAGTGTCTTTTCTGGTGCGTAATGGTGTTTCTCGTTCTGCCTTTAACGTGTGATTGTGCTCCTTTCGGATGTTTGAACTCTCCGCTTGTGACTTGAGTGCCTTATCACCATGGAAGTGAATATCCTGTACACCGTTTCTTTTGTGTACATTGTAAATAGTGTTCGTTTTTCGCCTTCCCTTGTGTGTCGAGGTGTGTGCAAGTTCACCACCCACTCCCCTGTGGTTCCTTACATGGATGATGCTTTGCAGTGCTTTCCTATCACTTTTGCATACCAGCACAAGGCAAGTTGCAGGTACATTTGGTCCATGTGAATGTACATGTGTGGTGCTTTCAGAGGTTGTGGCGTGCGTGTGTGTTTTGTGCTTCCTTGTTTTTAGTGGCGTGTGCCTTCTCGTGTGTGTGCTACCAATCCCATTACTCACATACAGTGTCTATCTAGCTCGCGTGCTTGCAACAATCTCCCATACATCTGCACTTGTAGTGTTTGCCTGATGACCTTTACTCTGGGTGCTCTGCTCACTTATTAATCAAGCCTATTTAATACTGAGTTGCTTTCCCATGCCATCCCCCACGAGTAGGTGCTGGCAAATACCCTACCTCCGTGGTTTGCTTTCATATCCCTCCGCATCTAAATGCAAAAGAGGGCGACTTTTAGGAACAGGTGACCAAACGTAATCAGGTCAGGACTGGCTGGAAATCCGCTATATGTATGGCTTCACTTCATTTGATGATATATGTTTAGGGGCGCTCGACTGCAAGATCAGTGCCCTTTTAAAACAACACTGGCAAGGGCCATATATGAACCTAAATACCAAGCAAAAATTTAAGTAAGGAATATAAATATAAACCAAACACAGGATATATTCTTAACAAAAATAAACTACAGTAACACATACACTAAATCCTTAAACTAACTGTCCAAATAAAACCTTGCTCTGTTGGCATCCGTAACTGGGGCAGAATCCCCCTTGAAGGAAAGTGAGCTCCAAGAATCAGAAATCATGCCTGGTTCAACTTACCTCCTTTTGCTGGTCGTACCTCCCAAGACTACCTCCGTCAAACATGCACTTTGGGCAAGTTAGCTGTCATCAGTACCTAGCAAGAGAAGGCAGAGGCTCGAATAACCCCCTCCCCCAGCATCCCCTATCCCTTGCTTTCTAGGTCAGGTACCACAGAGCATTTCAACATGGAGGTCTCCCTGAGCTCTGCAAGGTCAAGGCTTCCAGGAGTGTCCCCGTGTACTTCTGACACAAGGAGGGGGGAGGATAACCACTTGCCACTTGTGGTGCCTACAACCTGCCTGAGCGAGTGACTGTGTATTTTCAGTGGCTGGTGATTTGTCGAGGTGTATGTCACCTTAGTCCTTTGGGACCTCTTTGGTTGAGGAATTAAATATATTACAAGTTTTTCCTGTTCTTAATTACCTCATCAAATGCTCCCTCCATATAACCCAAAACTAGCTTTGAGGAATTTCTTGCGGTGGTAAAATGACCATGTTCGTTCTTGTAATAGCCCTGTGGCGTCGCCCATTCGACTGGAGACCAACCTTAAGGCACGTGAAGAACAAAGCTCCTCCAACAAAGATTGCACTTCGAATATTATAACTCAAGCTTCCATGCTCATGCTCATGCACCTCTTACGCTTACTGTAACGATACATACTAATATAGAGACATTATTAAGAAACTCCTCTTGTTAAGACTCAACAGGGGAGTGGTTGCGTAACAACAAGTGGTTAAGGTGCTAGCTTGTCCACCATCTCAGGTAAGTTTAACCATGCCTGCCTCCATAACGGCTTTGTTAAGTTATTGTCCTACTGATGAAATGTAAATCTGCTCTGGTTCCCTTTCACGAATGAATGAATGAAAGTTGGGATGGATGGATGAACGTACGTATGCAAGCTAGAAGCCACGGTATGCAAGCTACAGCAATCAGTGATAGCTGACAGAAAATCCCATTTTCTGTTACTTTAACCTAAATTTCCATTGAGACCTCGTAGTTTCAGAATCTGCCATTTAAAGAGACGCTGCGCCCCGATTTAACTGTCTGTCTCCTTAATCGCCTTCGTTAGCACATTTCAGCGACACTGATGGAACTTTCACGTTTAAACCACGCAGTGAGATTTCAGTTCTTTGCCGTTAAGTTCAGAGACATTCTTCTGGGTGTTTCTGAAAGGTGCCCAACAAGACATCCATTTATTTCCTCCTGCTTTTGTTGACATTTGTGAATGTGAATGGTGAATAGCCTATAGTGAACACACTGGTTCTCATGGACACCTGAGCCGTGGAATGCAGCTTATATTAATGTTAAGTTTACTTCAGAATAGCAATACGGCTTCACATGACATTTTTCTGCTTTCCTGCTGCAGCAGTAAATAGTAATCCTTGCCTTGTTTCTTTTGGTGCATATAATCCGTAAATTTAATGAAAGCTTTGGGTTTGGAATTTGCAGCGGCTGTAACTGTTGAATTTAACACGAGTTACAAGGCTACTTCATGAAGTGTAGGGAAAATCTGCAGCAAGTGATGTAAGCCCAGTGAGCAAGAAAGTCACTAGTGTAGATCAGAGTGCCCAAAATGCGTGGTGCACTTAAATATCTGCTGGGAAGAGGTTAAAGGTAAAACCACATTAAAATAAGGAAACTAACCGTTTCACTTAGTCGGGAGACTTTTCAGGACTATGAGGAAGAGTGTTTGTTTAAATTTAATTTGATTTGTTTAATTTATCCAGAAAATCAAGTTCAAAACTAGCCGGTGGTGATGGACTATTTGAAATGCAACCTATTTTGGCACCATGCGTGGTGAGTAACAAATTGTTGGTAACCTTTGCTCACAAATTTTACATTTGTTATTCCCCCCAGGTTGCTAGAGTGAGGTTATGTTTCTCAACTGCATCCAGTAATTCAAGCAAAAAATAACCAGTGGTGATAAGAGCCTTTAAAATGCATCTTTTATTGGCCCCATGCACAGTGAGTAACAGGCTGTTGGTAAATGTTCCTCACAAACTTTTTGTTTGGTGTCCTCGTCCTGCAATCTTGCTTGCCTACTTTATTGTTTGTGACTAATTGGCATTTTCCAGCTTCAAGGTAAGTGACAATTGGCCAAGTAACCCAACTGCAGAGCGAGATTATGCTTCTCAACTGCGTCCAGTCATTCATACAGAATTTGGAATATTTCGATTGCAACCTATATTGGCAATATGCATGGCGAGTAACAAGTTGCTGGTAAATGTTCCTCGCACATCTTAGGTTTGGTGTCCTCAACCTGATATCTTGCTTGGTTACTTTATTGTTTGTCACCAGTTGACATTTCCTAGGCTTCAAGGTAAGTGAATATTAGCCAGGTAACCCAAAAGAAGAGTGAGGTTATGTTCCTCAACTGCGTCCAGTAATTCATACAGAATTGGAAAATTTCAATTGCAGCCTATATTGGCAATATGCATGGTGAGTAACAAGTTGTTGGTAAATGTTACTCACACATCTTAAGTTTGGTGTCCTCAACATGCAATCTTGCTTGGTTGCTTTATTGTTTGTGACGAATTGACATTTCCTAGGCTTCAAGGTAAGTGGGAATTAGCCAGGTAACCCAAACGAAGAGTGAGGTTATGTTCCTCAACTGCATCCAGTAATTCATACAGAATTTGGAATATTTCGATCGCAACCTGTACTGGCAATATGCATGGCGAGTAACAAGTTGCTGGTAAATGTTACTCACACATCTTAGGTTGGGTGTCCTCAGCCTGCAATCTTGCTTCGTTACTTTACTGTTTGTGACGTGTTTACATTTCCTAGGCTTCAAGGTAAGTGAAGTTTAGCCAGGTAACCCAAATGAAGAGTGAGATTATGTTTCTCAACTGCGTCCAGTAATTCATATAGAATTGGAATATTTCCACAACATGCATGGCAGAGTAACAAGTTGCTGGTAAATCTCCCTCACAAATTTCATGTTTGGTGTCCTCATCCTGCATTCCTGCTTGGTTGCTTTATTGTTAATGACGAATTGGCATCTTCCAGCTTCATGCTAAGTGATAATTATCCACGTATCCCAAATACAGAGAGAGGCAATAATTCAAGTAAAAATAGACAGTCGAGATGGACTATTTGCAGTTCAACCTATATTGGCACCATGCGTGGTGAGTAACAAGTTGTTGGTAACTTTTGCTCACAAATTTTACATTTGTTATTCTCGCCCTGCGATCTCCCCAGGTTGGTAGAGTGAGGTTATGCTTCTCAACTGCATCCAGTAATTCAAGCAAAAAATTAACCAGTGGTGATAAAGAGCATTTAAAATGCATCTTTTATTGGCCCCATGCACAGTGAGTAACAGGCTGTTGGTAAATGTTCCTGACAGACTTTTTGTTTGGTGTCCTCGTCCTGCAACCTTGCTTGCCACTTTATTTGTGATTAATTGGCATTTTCCAGCTTCAAGGTAAGTGACAATTGGCCAGGTAACCCAAATGCGGAGTGAGATTATGCTTCTCAACTGCGTCCTGTCATTCATACAGAATTTGGAATATTTCGATTGCAACCTATATTGGCAATATGCATGGCGAGTAACAAGTTGCTGGTAAATGTTCCTCACACATCTTAGGTTTGGTGTCCTCAACCTGATATCTTGCTTGGTTACTTTACTGTTTGTCACGAGTTGACATTTCCTACGCTTCAAGGTAAGTGAATATTAGCTATGAAAACCCAAACGAAGAGTGAGGTTATGTTCCTCAACTGCGTCCAGTCATTCATACGGAATTTGGAATACTTCGATTGCAACCTATATTGGCAATATGCATGGCGAGTAACAACTTGCTGGTAAATGTTCCTCGCACATCTTAGGTTTGGTGTCCTCTACCTGATATCTTGCTTGGTTACTTTATTGTTTGTCACGAGTTGACATTTCCTAGGCTTCAAGGTAAGTGAATATTAGCCAGGTAACCCAAAAGAAGAGTGAGGTTATGTTCCTCAACTGCGTCCAGTAATTCATACAGAATTGGAAAATTTCAATTGCAGCCTATATTGGCAATATGCATGGTGAGTAACAAGTTGTTGGTAAATGTTACTCACACATCTTAGGTTTGGTGTCCTCAACATGCAATCTTGCTTGGTTGCTTTATTGTTTGTGACGAATTGACATTTCCTAGGCTTCAAGGTAAGTGGGAATTAGCCAGGTAACCCAAACGAAGAGTGAGGTTATGTTCCTCAACTGCATCCAGTAATTCATACAGAATTTGGAATATTTCGATCGCAACCTGTACTGGCAATATGCATGGCGAGTAACAAGTTGCTGGTAAATGTTACTCACACATCTTAGGTTGGGTGTCCTCAGCCTGCAATCTTGCTTCGTTACTTTACTGTTTGTGACGTGTTTACATTTCCTAGGCTTCAAGGTAAGTGAAGTTTAGCCAGGTAACCCAAATGAAGAGTGAGATTATGTTTCTCAACTGCATCCAGTAATTCATATAGAATTGGAATATTTCCAACCTATATTGGCAACATGCATGGCGAGTAACAAGTTGCTGGTAAATGTTACTCACACATCTTAGGTTTGGTGTCCTCAGCCTGCAATCTTGCTTGGTTACTTTACTGTTTGTGACGAGTTCACATTTCCTAGGCTTCAAGGTAAGTGAAGTTTAGCCAGGTAACCCAAATGAAGAGTGAGATTATGTTTCTCAACTGCGTCCAGTAATTCATATAGAATTGGAATATTTCCAACCTATATTGGCAACATGCATGGCAGAGTAACAAGTTGCTGGTAAATCTCCCTCACAAATTTCATGTTTGGTGTCCTCTTCCTGCTTGGTTGCTTTATTGTTAATGACGAATTGGCATCTTCCAGCTTCATGCTAAGTGATAATTATCCACGTATCCCAAATACAGAGAGAGGCAATAATTCAAGTAAAAATAGACAGTTGAGATTACCTATTTGCAGTTCAACCTATATTAGCACCATGCGTGGTGAGTAACAAGTTGTTGGTAACTTTTTCTCACAAATTTTACATTTGTTATTCTCGTCCTGCGATCTCCCCAGGTTGGTAGAGTGGGGTTATGCTTCTCAACTGCATCCAGTAACTCAAGCAAAAAATTAACCAGTGGTGATAAAGAGCATTTAAAATGCATCTTTTATTGGCCCCATGCACAGTGAGTAACAGGCTGTTGGTAAATGTTCCTGACAGACTTTTTGTTTGGTGTCCTCGTCCTGCAACCTTGCTTGCCACTTTATTTGTGACTAATTGGCATTTTCCAGCTTCAAGGTAAGTGACAATTGGCCAGGTAACCCAAATGCGGAGTGAGATTATGCTTCTCAACTGCGTCCTGTCATTCATACAGAATTTGGGATATTTCGATTGCAACCTATATTGGCAATATGCATGGCGAGTAACAAGTTGCTGGTAAATGTTCCTCACACATCTTAGGTTTGGTGTCCTCAACCTGATATCTTGCTTGGTTACTTTATTGTTTGTCACGAGTTGACATTTCCTACGCTTCAAGGTAAGTGAAGTTTAGCCAGGTAACCCAAATGAAGAGTGAGATTATGTTTCTCAACTGCGTCCAGTAATTCATATACAATTGGAATATTTCCAACCTATATTGGCACCATGCATGGCAGAGTAACAAGTTGCTGGTAATGGTTACTCACACATCTTAGGTTTGGTGTCCTCAGCCTGCAATCTTCCTTGGTTACTTCATGGTTTGTGACGAATTAACCTTTCCTAGGCTTCAAGGTAAGTGAAAAGTAGGCAGGTAACCCAAACGAAGAGTGAGGTTATGTTCCTCAACTGAGTCCAGTAGTTCATACAGAATTGGAATGTTTCAACTGCAACCTATTTTGGCAATGTGCATGGCGAGTAACAAGTTGTTGGTAAATGTTACTCACACATCTTAGGTTTGGTGTCATCAGCCTGCAATCTTGCTTGGTTACTTTATTGTTTGTCACGAGTTGACATTTCCTAGGCTTCAAGGTAAGTGAATATTAGCCAGGTAACCCAAACGAAGAGTGAGATTATGTTTCTCAACTGCGTCCAGTAATTCATATAGAATTGGAATATTTCCAACCTATATTGGCACCATGCGTGGTGGAGTAACAAGTTGCTGGTAAATCTTCCTCACAAATTTTATGTTTGGTGTCCTCAACCTGCATTCTTGATTGGTTGTTTTATTGTTGATGTCGAATTGGCATCTTCCAGCTTCGTGGTAAGTGAAAATTAGCCAGGTAACCCAAATACAGAGAGAGGCAATAATTCAAGTAAAAATAGCCGGTGGTGATGGAGTATTTGAAATGCAACCTGTATTGGCACCATGCGTGGTGAGTACCAAGTTGTTGGCAACTTTTGCTCACAAATTTTACATTTGTTATTCTCGCCCTGCGATCTCGCCAGGTTGGTTTATTGTTTATTTTGAACCCGCATGTTCCATTCTTCGAGGTATGTGAAAACTAGTCGGTTGGTCAGATATCACAGATGCAGAGCGAGGTTATGTCCCTCAACCGGTGCTGATGGAACATTTGAAAAGCAACCTATATTGGCACCTTGCATGGTGAGCAACAAGTTGCTGGTAAACGTTCCTCGCAAATTTTAGGTTTGGTGCCCTCGCCCTGCAATCCTGCTTGCTTACTTTGTGACTAACTGGCATTTTCCAGCTTCAAGGTAAGTGACAATCAGGTAACCCAAATGCAGAGTGAGGTTATGTTTCTCAACTGCTTCCAGTAATTCAAGTAAAAAATAACCAGTGGTGATAAGGTCACTTAAAATGCATCTTTTATTGGCCCCATGCGCAGTGAGTAACAGGCTGTTACTCCAATATTTAAAGCAAAAATAACCGGCGGTGATCGAATTTTTCAACTGCAACCTATATTGGCACCACCATGCATGGCGAGTAAGCACCAATTTTATTTTCGGTGTTCTGGCCCTGCAATCTCGGCAGGTTGGTTCATTGGTTATAAGGATTCGGCACATCCCTGTCTTAAGGTTATGGAGAATTAATCGGTCGCATACCGTGGAGCACGAGATGGAAGGTTTCAGTCTAGCTTTACTGGATATTGCCTTCCCATTTACCATGGTTTATTGCTAATTTGTAACCCTGGGCTTCATCAAGAGGGTATAAAGGGATTACTTGCACCTTAGATTTTTCTCTCTCGTGGTGGAGGGGGAGGGGCGGCGGCCGTCCGTTATTTTCACGGAGGTTTGAATTTTATTTCGCGTTTTGTTTCGTAAAACGCTTCAGGCGGTCATGTTGGCGCTCCTGTCGAAGCGCTTTCGCGTTTTGTTTCGCAAAACGCTTCAGGCGGTCATGTTGGCGCTCCTGTCGAAGCGCTCGTAGCCAACCTGTGCATCACCGCGTCGTAAAGCCTATCCAACCGAGTGGGTTTCGCTGTCCTAATAGGCGGGTTTCATCGCAAAAATTATGTTATGTTCTCGCGAGACACAAGACCGCTTCGGCTGCGTTTCTTCTTGCGTGCTTACGCAGCAGTTGAATGTTCTGCCATTTCCGTTTCCATGATGTTGGCTGCTCTGCAATTGAATGCTCCTTCTCGTGATGGCGGATATTGCTACGACTGTCCGAAGGTCACGGTAGGTATCTGCGGAATCTTCAAACGCATAACGAGTAGATGTTGTCAAGCTGCGGATCGGCGCTCGTAAATTGTGCTGTGCCTATTTGCGAGGGTTTCTACACGAAGGTAGGTAAATGTGCTCGCTCGTTACGTATTTCACTAGGCACTTTCCGCAATCTGCCAGGGTAGCTAGTTCCGTTTCAACGCCAACCTCTAAATCGCACGAGTATGTAACGTGCTTGCCACATCTTTCTTCTTGTCTTGCCAAGATTTACTTTCGCACTTCTGCGTAAATTTATCTCGTGCCCGACCTTGGAATACGCATCGCCGCCATGTTGAAATTTCAGCGTACTTAACGTCGCTCATTTTCTTTACAGGTGTGACGCCAGGTTTCTTGGTCAACATAGCGGTCTCCTCCTGCTGGTATCTTCCCCGGGATTGATGTCACGTTAAAAAGGGAGGGATGGCAATGCTGTGGAGCACGACGCCACCGTCAAGAACGTCCAGTTTCTACCACTTCTTAGCGTTCCATCGACCATGTGATTATCGTGTAGTGCCTCTACTGTTATTCTCCGTGTGTCACTTGTAGTGAAGCTGCGGGTGCGCGCCACCCCATAGCACTTTAATGGTGCAGTTCTTGAACGTGTGCTTTTTTGTGATCATTGCTGATTCTTACTGTTGTGCATGGCACATTGTGTATATGTGGCTCCCTGGAGCTTGCGTGTGCAGTTCCGTCTGATATGCTCTTATTGTGTGTGTGAGAGGGAGAGAGGGAGGGAGAGGAGTGTGTGCTCTCCTCTACCGAATTTGTGTTTAGGGATGACCGATCAAGTGAAAGCAAGGAAAGAATGCAAAGCTGCTCAGTTCCACTCACATAGCTGTTCGATGTGCTCCACAACTGTCTCTCATTCTACGATTGAAGGTTCAGGTGCAGGTGCTGGTGCTACACATTCCCTTGTTTCCCAATCAGGTGTCAATAATAGGAGTACTGCAGGAGCAGGCCTGTGTTTTCTGTGGGTGGTGTTACTTGCTACTACAAAAGCGGGGTTGTACACCATTTTCTTTGTGCCCCATGGACGGTGCGAGGCTCCTAGGGGCATGCGAGTGTAGTGACGTGTGCGTGTGTTGCTCGATACCATGTGCCTCTGCTAATCCAAGCATATGCAATCCCTTTAACTTTCAAATGGGACCATGTTTATCCTTGAATGCTACTAGGTGAGCACCAATCAAGAGTCCTGCACTGTTGATATTGCATTTACCTGTAAGTGGTGTGTTGCATGTGCTAACTGAATCGGTTTCTAATAAATTCTAATGGCGCTAAGACAACAAAATTCTGCAAACGGTGAGCCATGAGGAGGATTCAACATAACCTAAACACCTCCATTTCTCCAGTTCGAATTATTTTCCCAATACTTGCTAATAATTAACAACCGTGCTTCACAGCGTAGGCACTGGTTATTGGTTGGTGTGTATACTTGGAATTACTTTGAACAAGCCAAATGGGGGAGAGAGAGGCAAGACCTGATTGGATCGCTTCATGTTTATCCATGTTTATCCTTGAATGCTACTAGGTGAGCACCAATACTTGCTAATAATTATCAACAATGCTTCACAGCGTAGGCACTGTAATGAATTTCATTATTGGTTGGTGTGTATGCTTGGAATTACTTTAAACAAGCCAAATGGGGCAGACAAGACTGAACAGTCCTGTCAGAGAGGCGAGACCTGATTGGATCGCCTCTGCACCTCCCCTAGCACACGATCCCATGATGTACATAAATACTGCTGCTTCAACTGTCATGTGATATGCCCAACTTCTGAGGTGTGTAAATCAACCTCGTATAACCCTGGCAAGAAATCTTGCCTCTGTTTCATGCAACCTCTAAATTATCACCTGTTCCAGGAAAGAAAGAAAAAAACCATATTCCACAGCCTACGAAACATAGGGGATGTTTCCTAAGCTGTGGAATATCGTGCAAATCTTCTAGAATCTGCAAACATGTGCAAGTCCACTTACCACTTCTTGCTGGTTGCCTGTCTTCCTTCCTTGGCGTCCACTGTCACCCGTGCTTCTCTAGGGTTGCTGTAATTACTCGCTCTTCTGTGCCAATCACAAGTTATGTAGGGTTTTCTGTAGCTGTATCTCACCAGGACCTGCAAAGCCAAGCATGTTACATGTAAGTTATAGGAAATGGTGTAATTTGTCTCAATTATCTGAACACTGCTTTATGAATTGCTGGACAGAACTATGCTGCTCTTTAGCCAATCTGCAACATTTCATCGTGGAGGTCCCCCCTGCATTTTACAGTAGGAGGAAGACGACATACAGCGCGCCCATGTTTGGTTCTTATCCATGTCATTTATCAGCATATTTCTCCCAAATATAACTTTTAATCTTAACCTATTTGCCCGACGCATGGATATCACACACTTTTAATGTATTGGAAATTATTCAGGTTTGCCTAATGCAGAGTGACGTTATGCTTAGCAACTGCATCCCTTGATACGGGAGAAATTAACTGGTGCTGATGGAACATTTGAAATCCAAGGTTATTGGCACCATGCTCGGTAACTGTTCCTTGTATGTCTGCATTTGGTGTCCTCGCCCTGAGTTCTTGGCATGTTTGTTTATTCTTTATTACAAATTAGCATTTCTTTAACTTCCAGGTACGTGATAATTGATCAGTCAGGTATCCCAAATGCAGACTGAGGTTATGTTTCTCAACTGCATCCAATAATACAAGTAAAGGTGACTGGTGATGATGGAATATGTGAAATGCAATGTTATTGGCACCATGCATAGTAAGAGGTTGGTAAATGTTCCTCATATATCTACGTTTGGTGTCCTCGCCCTGAGTTCTTAGCATGTTTAATTGTTTATTACGAGTTGCCATTTCTCAAGCTTCAAGGTAAGTGATAATTAGTGAGCCAGGTCACCCAAATGCAAACTGAGGTTATGTTACTCATCTGCATCCAAATATGCAAGTAAAGGTGACTGGTGATGATGGAATATGTGAAATGCAATGTTATTGGCATCATGCATAGTAAGAAGTTGGTAACCGTTGCTCGTACTTCTACGTTTGGTGTCCTCGCCCCTTATTCTTATAATGTTTTATTGTCTAATACGAGTTGCCATTTCTCACGCTTAAAGCTAAGTGATAATTAGCCGGTAAGGTAAGCCAAATGCAAACTGAGGTTATGTTACTCATCTGCATCCAAAATTGCAAGTAAAAGTGACTGGTGGTGATGGAATATGTGAATTGCAATGTTATTGGCACCATGCATAGTAAGAGGTTGGTAAATGTTCCTCATATATCTACGTTTGGTGTCCTCGCCCTGAGTTCTTAGCATGTTTAATTGTTTATTACGAGTTGCCATTTCTCAAGCTTCAAGGTAAGTGATAATTAGTGAGCCAGGTCACCCAAATGCAAACTGAGGTTATGTTACTCATCTGCATCCAAATATGCAAGTAAAGGTGACTGGTGATGATGGAATATGTGAAATGCAATGTTATTGGCATCATGCATAGTAAGAAGTTGGTAACCGTTGCTCGTACTTCTACGTTTGGTGTCCTCGCCCCTTATTCTTATAATGTTTTATTGTCTATTACGAGTTGCCATTTCTCACGCTTAAAGCTAAGTGATAATTAGCCGGTAAGGTAAGCCAAATGCAAACTGAGGTTATGTTACTCATCTGCATCCAAAATTGCAAGTAAAAGTGACTGGTGGTGATGGAATATGTGAATTGCAATGTTATTGGCACCATGCATAGTAAGAGGTTGGTAAATGTTCCTCATATATCTACGTTTGGTGTCCTCGCCCTGAGTTCTTAGCATGTTTAATTGTTTATTACGAGTTGCCATTTCTCAAGCTTCAAGGTAAGTGATAATTAGTGAGCCAGGTCACCCAAATGCAAACTGAGGTTATGTTACTCATCTGCATCCAAATATGCAAGTAAAGGTGACTGGTGATGATGGAATATGTGAAATGCAATGTTATTGGCATCATGCATAGTAAGAAGTTGGTAACCGTTGCTCGTACTTCTACGTTTGGTGTCCTCGCCCCTTATTCTTATGATGTTTTATTTTCTATAACGAGTTGCCATTTCTCAGGCTTCAAGCTAAGTGATAATTAGTCGGTCAGGTAACCCAAATCTGGTGATGATGGAATATGTGAAATGCAATGTTATTGGCAACATGCATAGTAAGAAGTTGCTCGTATTTCTACGTTTGGTGTCCTGCCCTGCATTCCTAGCATGTTGGTTTGTTGCTTATTACAAATTGGCATTTCTCAAGCTTCAAGGTAAGTGATAATTAATCAGTCAGGAAACCCAAATGCAAACTGAGGTTATGTTACTAATCTGCATACAAATATGCAAGTAAAAGTGACTGATGATAATGGAATATGTGAATTGCAATGTTATTGGCACCATGCATAGTAAGAGGTTGGTAAATGTTCCTCATATATCTACGTTTGGTGTCCTCGCCCTGAGTTCTTAGCATGTTTAATTGTTTATTACGAGTTGCCATTTCTCAAGCTTCAAGGTAAGTGATAATTAGTGAGCCAGGTCACCCAAATGCAAACTGAGGTTATGTTACTCATCTGCATCCAAATATGCAAGTAAAGGTGACTGGTGATTATGGAATATGTGAAATGCAATGTTATTGGCATCATGCATAGAAAGAAGTTGGTAACCGTTGCTCGTACTTCTACGTTTGGTGTCCTCGCTCCTTATTCTTATCATGTTTTATTGTCTATTACGAGTTGCCATTTCTCACGCTTAAAGCTAAGTGATAATTAGCCGGTCAGGTAAGCCAAATGCAAACTGAGGTTATGTTACTCATCTGCATCCAAAATTGCAAGTAAAAGTGACTGGTGGTGATGGAATATGTGAATTGCAATGTTATTGGCACCATGCATAGTAAGAGGTTGGTAAATGTTCCTTATATATCTACGTTTGGTGTCCTCGCCCTGAGTTCTTAGCATGTTTAATTGTTTGTTACGAGTTGCCATTTCTCAAGCTTAGAGGTAAGTGAGGTTATGTTACTCATCTGCATCCAAATATGCAAGTAAAGGTGACTGGTGATGATGGAATATGTGAAATGCAATGTTATTGGCATCATGCATAGAAAGAAGTTGGTAATCGTTGCTCGTACTTCTACGTATGGTGTCCTCGCCCTGAATTCTTATAATGCTTTGTTTATTACGAGTTGCCATTTCTCACGCTTAAAGCTAAGTGATAATTAGCCAGTCAGGTAACCCAAATGCAAACTGAGGTTATGTTACTCATCTGCATCCAAATATGCACATACAAGTGACTGGTGATGACGGAATATGTGAAATGCAACGTTATTGGCAACATGCATAGTAAGAAGTTGCTTGTATTTCTACGTTTGGTGTCCTCGCCCTCAATTCTTAGCATGTTTTATTGTTTATTACGAGTTGCCATTTCTCAGGCTTCAAGCTAAGTGATAATTAGTCGGTCAGGTAACCCAAATCTGGTGATGATGGAATATGTGAAATGCAATGTTATTGGCAACATGCATAGTAAGAAGTTGCTCGTATTTCTACGTTTGGTGTCCTGCCCTGCATTCCTAGCATGTTGGTTTGTTGCTTATTACAAATTGGCATTTCTCAAGCTTCAAGGTAAGTGATAATTAATCAGTCAGGAAACCCAAATGCAAACTGAGGTTATGTTACTAATCTGCATACAAATATGCAAGTAAAAGTGACTGATGATAATGGAATATGTGAATTGCAATGTTATTGGCACCATGCATAGTAAGAGGTTGGTAAATGTTCCTCATATATCTACGTTTGGTGTCCTCGCCCTGAGTTCTTAGCATGTTTAATTGTTTATTACGAGTTGCCATTTCTCAAGCTTCAAGGTAAGTGATAATTAGTGAGCCAGGTCACCCAAATGCAAACTGAGGTTATGTTACTCATCTGCATCCAAATATGCAAGTAAAGGTGACTGGTGATGATGGAATATGTGAAATGCAATGTTATTGGCATCATGCATAGTAAGAAGTTGGTAACCGTTGCTCGTACTTCTACGTTTGGTGTCCTCGCCCCTTATTCTTATAATGTTTTATTGTCTATAACGAGTTGCCATTTCTCACGCTTAAAGCTAAGTGATAATTAGCCGGTCAGGTAAGCCAAATGCAAACTGAGGTTATGTTACTCATCTGCATCCAAAATTGCAAGTAAAAGTGACTGGTGGTGATGGAATATGTGAATTGCAATGTTATTGGCACTATGCATAGTAAGAGGTTGGTAAATGTTCCTCATATATCTACGTTTGGTGTCCTCGCCCTGAGTTCTTAGCATGTTTAATTGTTTGTTACGAGTTGCCATTTCTCAAGCTTCAAGGTAAGTGATAATTAGTGAGCCAGGTCACCCAAATGCAAACTGAGGTTATGTTACTCATCTGCATCCAAATATGCAAGTAAAGGTGACTGGTGATGATGGAATATGTGAAATGCAATGTTATTGGCATCATGCATAGAAAGAAGTTGGTAACCGTTGCTCGTACTTCTACGTTTGGTGTCCTCGCTCCTTATTCTTATCATGTTTTATTGTCTATTACGAGTTGCCATTTCTCACGCTTAAAGCTAAGTGATAATTAGCCGGTCAGGTAAGCCAAATGCAAACTGAGGTTATGTTACTCATCTGCATCCAAAATTGCAAGTAAAAGTGACTGGTGGTGATGGAATATGTGAATTGCAATGTTATTGGCACCATGCATAGTAAGAGGTTGGTAAATGTTCCTTATATATCTACGTTTGGTGTCCTCGCCCTGAGTTCTTAGCATGTTTAATTGTTTGTTACGAGTTGCCATTTCTCAAGCTTAGAGGTAAGTGAGGTTATGTTACTCATCTGCATCCAAATATGCAAGTAAAGGTGACTGGTGATGATGGAATATGTGAAATGCAATGTTATTGGCATCATGCATAGAAAGAAGTTGGTAATCGTTGCTCGTACTTCTACGTATGGTGTCCTCGCCCTGAATTCTTATAATGCTTTGTTTATTACGAGTTGCCATTTCTCACGCTTAAAGCTAAGTGATATTTAGCCAGTCAGGTAACCCAAATGCAAACTGAGGTTATGTTACTCATCTGCATCCAAATATGCACATACAAGTGACTGGTGATGACGGAATATGTGAAATGCAACGTTATTGGCAACATGCATAGTAAGAAGTTGCTTGTATTTCTACGTTTGGTGTCCTCGCCCTCAATTCTTAGCATGTTGTTTATTACGAGTTGCCATTTCTCAGGCTTCAAGCTAAGTGATAATTAGCCGGTCAGGTAACCCAAATCTGGTGATGATGGAATATGTGAAATGCAATGTTATTGGCAACATGCATAGTAAGAAGTTGCTCGTATTTCTACGTTTGGTGTCCTGCCCTGCATTCCTAGCATGTTGGTTTGTTGCTTATTACAAATTGGCATTTCTCAAGCTTCAAGGTAAGTGATAATTAATCAGTCAGGAAACCCAAATGCAAACTGAGGTTATGTTACTAATCTGCATACAAATATGCAAGTAAAAGTGACTGATGATAATGGAATATGTGAATTGCAATGTTATTGGCACCATGCATAGTAAGAGGTTGGTAAATGTTCCTCATATATCTACGTTTGGTGTCCTCGCCCTGAGTTCTTAGCATGTTTTATTGTTTATTACGAGTAGCCATTTCTCAAGCTTCAAGGTAAGTGATAATTAGTGAGCCAGGTCACCCAAATGCAAACTGAGGTTATGTTACTCATCTGCATCCAAATATGCAAGTAAAGGTGACTGGTGATGATGGAATATGTGAAATTCAATGTTATTGGCACCATGCATAATAAGAAGTTGCTCATATTTCTATGTTTGGTGTCCTGCCCTGCGTTCTTAGCATGTTTTATTGTTTATTACGATTTGCCCTTTCTCAGGCTTAAAGATAAGTGATAATTAGCCAGTCAGGTAATCCAAATGCAAACTGAGGTTATGTTACTCATCTGCATCCATTAATGCAAGTAAAAGTGACTGGTGAATGATGGAATATTTCAGACACGTTATTGGCACCTTGCATAGTGAGTAAGAAGTTGGAAAGTGTTCCTCGTATTATTACGTGTGTGTCCTCGCACTGGATTCTTGGCGTGTTTTATTGTTTATTACGAGTTGCCATTTCTCAGACTTCAAGGCAAGTGATAGTTGGTACAGTAACCAAATGCACACTGAGGTTATGTTACTCATCTGCATCCAAATATGCAAGTTAAAGTGACTGGTGATGATGGAATATGTGAATTGCAGTGTTATTGGCACCATGATCCGTAAGAAGTTGGTAACCGTTCCTCGTTTTTCTACGTTTGGTGTCCTCGCCCTGAATTCTTAGCGTGTTGTTTTATTGTTTATTACGAGTTGCCATTTCTCAGGCTTCAAGCTAAGTGATAATTAGTCGGTCTGATAACCCAAATGCAAACTGAGGTTATGTTACTCATCTACATCCAAATATGCACATAAAAGTGACTGGTGATGACGGAATATGTGAAATGCAATTGTTATTGGCACCATGCACAGTAAGAAGCTGCTCGTATTTCTACGTTTGGTGTCCCGCCCTGCATTCTTAGCATGTTGGTTTATTGCTTATTACAAATTGGCATTTCTCAAGCTTCAAGGTAAGTGATAATTAATCAGTCAGGTAACCCAAATGCAAACTGAGGTTATGTTACTAATCTGCATCCAAATATGCAAGTAAAAGTGACTGGTGATGATGGAATATGTGAATTGCAATGTTATTGGCACCATGCATAGTAAGAAGTTGGTAAATGTTCCTCATATATCTACGTTTGGTGTCCTCGCCCTGAGTTCTTAGCATGTTTTATTATTACGAGTTGCCATTTCTCAGACTTCAAGAATAGTCGGTCAGGTAACCCAAATGCAAACTGAGGTTATGTTACTAATCTGCATCCAAATATGCAAG